>JAGGCT020001440.1:0-15000 GCA_017654935.2 Phymorhynchus buccinoides
CGTTTTCATTGTTTTCGTTTTCATTGTTTTCGTTTTCATTCATTTCCTTTTAATTCTTTTCATTTCATTCAGCGCTGTGTGTGTCTGTTGGTTTTGCAGATGACCACAAGGCTCACACGCACGTTGGACTGTGGGTCATTGGAGGCCTGCTCTTCTTCTTGATCGTGGAGAAGATCATGGGAGACGAGACGGAATTTGAGCCCGTGAGTCCTCTTCTTGAGTGGTTATCTGACAAAGGTCCCAGATGTTCTTTACGTAATATTGAATCCGTGAGTCCTCTTCTTGAGTGGTTATCTGACAAAGGCCCCTGGTGTTCTTTACGTAATATTGAATCCGTGAGTCCTCTTCTTGAGTGGTTATCTGACAAAGGCCCCTGGTGTTCTTTACAGAATTTGAATCCGTGAGTCCTCTTCTTGAGTGGTTATCTGACAAAGGTCCCAGATGTTCTTTACAGAATTTGAGCCCGTGAGTCCTCTTCTTGAGTGGTTATCTGACAAAGGTCCCAGATGTTCTTTACGTAATATTGAATCCGTGAGTCCTCTTCTTGAGTGGTTATCTGACAAAGGCCCCTGGTGTTCTTTACGGAATTTGAACCTGTGAGTCCTCTTCTTGAGTGGTTATCTGACAAAGGCCCCAGGTGTTCTTTACGTATTTTGCTGACAATGTTACTGGTGCACACTATATTGTCAAATTGTCTTCTTTTTCTGTGTATCTGTCAGTTTGTCTGTCTGTCTTTTACTGTTTCTGTCTTTCTCTGAATATGTCATAATGTGTGTGAAGTCAAGTCAAAACACCAGGTAATCTTTATTGGGTAACCCCTTGATTACAGGTAAAGAATAAGCTACATAAAGCTTTTTTATCCATTTTGTTATGTGTGTGTTTTGTGTATGTGCATATGTACAAATAGACACGTTAATGGGTTAGTTATTTAACAGTAAATAGTTCCAATTCTCCTTTAATACACTTGAATTAGAACATGCCTTTGGTTCCACTTCACCACGGATCCTTCAAATATTTATAAAATAAAGGAGTTCTTATACCTGGTACCTTCCTCAACATATTACAGTTTTTTGCTTTTGTTGTTGTTGCAGCTTGAAGACACGTGCGAAGAGAGCGACCACTGCGCGAACAACCCCCCAGAAACCAGACGGACAGAACTGACAGGAGGCGAACAAACTAGCACAAGAAAAGGAAAGTCAACACCTGCACAGAAAAAGCCGTCATCGCAGACCTCGAAACGCAGCAGTTCTCAACAACAAAACAGCCAGGCACAAAGCCGGAAAAGAAATCAGAGGACTGACAAGTCGTCAGCGAACAGGGTGGATGTAAAGTCTCATAATAACAAGCATAATTCGTCATGTTCATCGTCAGCAGCAGCAGAACCCCGCCAGCCTCATATAAGGGTAAGCAAAGATATTCTAAAAGGGTAAGATGGATTACTTAAAAGCTCGGCGAACCGGGCTGATAGAGCTATCGTTAGTGGGGACGTGTACACTATTCACAGTGGAGGCTATCCAAAAGGAAGGACTGGAACTTCACGGAGAATTCAACTGGCCTATCGATGTGTAAAATGTGTCACGTTTCAAAGGGACATAACCAGTGTTTCTGTCCTCACTACTCATATGGGAAAAGAGACCGGATGCTTATCTTTCCCTGTACAGTCTTTGGGGTAAGTCATTGATGAAAAACAAAAAAAGGGATAGGAAATTCTGACCTGTTGAATCATGAGTGAAGCTTTCGAGCGTAGGCTCTTTGTGGGCAGTTGAGAGGAGAATGGCAGATTGACAAGGAAGGGATGAAATCAGGTGGGGGTGAGGGGGTGGGGAAGAAGGGGACTGTGGCGAATGGGAAGGTGAGCACAACTAAATAATTGATGGTTTGGCATTTTGATGCGCATAAATCCAGTTCTATCTGCCAAATGAATAATCTGCCTATAATGCAGGACTGCAATGTGAAGGCAAGACTTGTCGATATGGCTACTGTTTTTTGGATTGATTAAATCCATTTTTCTATTGGTGTGCTAACTTAAAAATAAACAAAACACTTCATTATCTTGCAGGATGGACAGCATGATAGTAGATTGAAAAAGAAAAGAAAAGAAGAAAAAACCGCATCCTTGAGTTGCTATTTGTGAAGTGATTTTGATAAAGGATGCACATCATGTGACAAAACAGTGTATTTACATGACAGGATGGGCAGCATGATACTAGATTATAAAAAAAGAAAGAAAAAAGAATGCATTGTTGAAGTTATATGATGAGTTATATTTTGGTAAAGTGATTTTCATAAAAGATGCACATTATGTGAGCAAAATGCTGTATGCACTTGGCAGGATGGACAGTGTGAAAGTAGATTAAAAAGGAGGAAAAATGCTGTATGCACGTGGCAGGATGGACAGTGTGAAAGTAGATTAAAAAGGAGGAAAAATGCTGTATGCCCGTGGCAGGATGGACAGTGTGAAAGTAGATTAAAAAGGAGGAAAAATGCTGTATGCATGTGGCAGGATGGACAGTGTGAAAGTAGATTAAAAAGGAGAAAAAATGCTGTATGCCCGTGGCAGGATGGACAGTGTGAAAGTAGATTAAAAAGGAGGAAAAATGCTGTATGCACGTGGCAGGATGGACAGTGTGAAAGTAGATTAAAAAGGAGGAAAAATGCTGTATGCCCGTGGCAGGATGGACAGTGTGAAAGTAGATTAAAAAGGAGGAAAAATGCTGTATGCAGGTGGCAGGATGGACAGTGTGAAAGTAGATTAAAAAGGAGGAAAAATGCTGTATGCACGTGGCAGGATGGACAGTGTGAAAGTAGATTAAAAAGGAGGAAAAATGCTGTATGCCCGTGGCAGGATGGACAGTGTGAAAGTAGATTAAAAAGGAGGAAAAATGCTGTATGCCCGTGGCAGGATGGACAGTGTGAAAGTAGATTAAAAAAGGAGGAAAAATGCTGTATGCAGTTGGCAGGATGGACAGTGTGAAAGTAGATTAAAAAGGAGGAAAAATGCTGTATGCCCGTGGCAGGATGGACAGTGTGAAAGTAGATTAAAAAGGAGGAAAAATGCTGTATGCCCGTGGCAGGATGGACAGTGTGAAAGTAGATTAAAAAGGAGGAAAAATGCTGTATGCCCGTGGCAGGATGGACAGTGTGAAAGTAGATTAAAAAGGAGGAAAAATGCTGTATGCCCGTGGCAGGATGGACAGTGTGAAAGTAGATTAAAAAAGGAGGAAAAATGCTGTATGCCCGTGGCAGGATGGACAGTGTGAAAGTAGATTAAAAAAGAGGGAAAATGTGTCGTTGACGTTATGTGATGAGTTGATATTTTTGCATGTGGTCAGTGAATGAAGTGTGTTGCTGACAGGTCAGTGGCTATCTGAACCTGTTTGCCAATGTGGTGGACAACTTCACCCATGGTCTGGCAGTGGCCGGCAGTTTCCTGGTCAGCAAAAGGGTGAGTGGGCACACTGACCACACTTCATTTTGACCATTCTCCCCTTTGGGATACTGGGGGGTCTTTTGTATGATAAATAGTTCCCCCATCTTCTGGAAGTTCTGTGCTAGCAACTTCCTCTAATCTACCACTCTCTATGACTCTGCCTTTTCCTTTTCTTACTGTCATCTACCGTAATTTTTGGACTATAAATTTTACAAAAAATTCATATTTTGTTATTATACTTTCCTAGTATTTTATAAGTCATATTATAAGGCACAGGGGTCACAGTCTGGGGGAAAAAAGTATTGCCTTATAGTCCGAAAAATACGGTACTCTTTTCTGACTTATTGGCCAGTTGTCCTCACTTTTTTTAACAAGAAAATCTTCCAAATATTCTCCTTTGAGCTCCTCCGAAATCAGAATGTGTCAGCTGCATGCAGTGGGGAGACCAGTGAAAACTGAAAGCCACACACATACATACCTCACCCATTATGGCCATATGGCCTGGGAACGCAGAAGAAGAAGAAGAAGATTTTGACCACTGAACACAACACGTTTTAGTATAGAAAGCTGTCGTTGTCTAACATTGAAATCATGGCCAACAGACTTGTTTATGACTGGACTTGGTGATGCTGATAGTCCTACACAGTGAAAATCGCTTTTTCATTTCGAAGTCAAAATTGAGTTAAAAGGGACTGAGCATAAACATTATTAAGACAGCCAATATTTTGAGTTAAAAAGTCCCTTTAGCATATCCATTTTTGAGTTTTCAGGAATGCCAGTAATACTGATTCAGCCAAAATCAGTCCATTATTAACCCCTTCACTGGGTAGAGAACAAAATCCATCTGCAGTATTGGGGATTCTTCTGTGCCAAGCCAAAATAAGGTGCCTAGTCTATCCCAAAACTAAGATAATAGTGCATCTTTATGCTTTTAGAACGGGGATTGAATGACTGCCTTTGAGAACACTCTATGCATTCGAACATGGTAAACTGGGAAAAGAAATGGATAGTGAAAGGGACCCAGTTAGAATTTGAGTATGACGGATATTTGAGTGACGGGGAAGTTTATAGGTTACTGGAAGTTACGGAAATATGTGACATCAGCAGTCAGTACTTTATTAAATCAGCCTCCTGTTGTACGAGATCCGTCTCAAGACCAACAGTTGTGTTTGTGACTGCGCTATGAACCATATGACACACATATCAAACAATAAGTCGTTTGTGAGAGAATTTCCCTTTTGTCAAGCATATTATTCCTTTTCTTGTTGTGTGTGTGTATATCTTTTTTTCAGTGGTGTGTATGTGTGGGGTATGTGCATGCATGCGTGTGTGTGTGCATGCGTGTGCGTGCGTGTGTGTGTGTACATGTGTGTGTGGTGTGTGCACGTGTGTATGTGTGTGTGTGTGTGTGCGTGCGTGTGCAAGCGCATGCACATTTCATTCTTGAATGTGTTCTTTGATTTCGCTCGTGCAATTGGTCTCTTTTTCATGTTAAATGCTGCAAGTAGCAAATAAATACATAGCACCGGTATTGATAACACAAAGCCATTATCGTCATGACCAACGACAGTGATTGTGACAGTGATTGTGACAGTGACAGTGATTGTGACAGTGACAGTGATTGTGACAGTGACAGTGAATGTGTGTGCCCTGACCAGGTGGGTCTGCTGACCACGGGAGCCATCCTGGTCCATGAGATCCCTCACGAAGTTGGGGACTTTGCCATCCTGCTGCGGTCCGGCTTTGATCGGTGGAAGGCCGCCAAAGCACAGGTCAGATATATTTCCCCACCTTTAACCCTTTCGCCGCCTGCCATTTTTCAGCCCAAAACTACCATTAAACTTAACTAGTTAGAGAAAAAAAAAATGATCTGCAATATTGGGAATTCCTCTGTGACATGTATCCCTACCTCGCAAAATTAAGACAATGGGGTCTTCAGATAACATGATATGATGCCTTTTTAGTGACATAGGTGTTAAACCATTGTGGTGCATAAATGCGACATTGGCGGTGAAAGGGTTAAACCTTTATCAGGCAATAGGCCTCTGGCAGATACTGACTGCCATAGAGGGGGGAGGGGAGGGGGGCACAATTATGGTACTGATGATGATGATGATGATGATGATGATGATGATGATGATGATGATGATGATGTTGATAACAATGATGAAAGTGACAATGACGATATTGATGATGATAATGATAGCAATAATGACGATGGTTTCTCCAGGTGCTGACGGCTACTGGAGGAGTGTTTGGCGCCATCACGACACTGACTGCAATGATGATGATGATGATGACAATGATGACGATGACAATGATAATGTCGATTTTCTTCAGGTGCTGACGGCTACAGCGGGAATGTTTGGCGCCATCATGGCACTGATGATAATACAGTGGAACCTCCTTTATAAGACCTCCCATTATAAGACTCCCTCCCACATAAGACCTACTTCTCTGAGACATTGCCCTTCTTTGTAAGTATTAACTCACTCTTTACTGGCCGATTGCTTCCCTTTACAACCGTTCAATACTAATGTACGCTATAGCGTACATAGCGTTTAACCATTCACAATTCACAACTCCGCGAAGCCATGCAACCCAAACTGGTATAGAAGTGTTCCTCTACGGTCCCTTAATAGTTTTCAACCAATGAAATCACTTCAGTCTATTTTTAGTACCGCAATGAATGAAAACGAGTCACTACCCCTCTCTTCGTCTTCTTTGTCATGCTTTTTTTTAAAATCTGCTAATGATAAAAATTTTACTTTGGAATTATAACATGTGCCAGCTTTTATTATTACAAACAATACCGCAAATTTTCAAAACTGTTCGGTTAAGCATTATTTTTTAAATAATTTTTATGTAATGATGCAAACCTGCCTAGTGTGGAACGTTTGTGGGCGGCATGTACGCTATAGTGTACATTAGTATAGAGAGATCAGTTATAAATGCAACAAATACTTGTAGCGGTGCCATAGCCGATGAGGTTTAACCGAGGCGTGGTTACCGCTACACCTATCTGTATTAATAAAAAATCGGGACTTTACTGGTTTCGTACTGCCTCCGGGCATTGCCTCCAGTATTGTTCCCACCATATTTGTATTTACAAATGTCCCATATGTGTCTGATTCAGACCAAGAGGACGTAAAACTCCATTTTCTCTCTCTCTAGTATAGAGAGAGTTAAAATTACCTCCCTTATAAGACCTCATTTTGGATGATTTTTGAAGGTCATTATGCCCCACATGGTCGAAAGGTCGCAGAGGGCGTAAAACCTTATATCTTCTTTTTTGAAGGTCTTATAAGAGAGGTTCCACTGTAATAACGATTATGATCATGATGATGATTAGGATGACCTTGAAGATGATGATAATGACTATGATGACAATAATCATGCCAATTTCTCCAGGTGCTGACGACCACAAGGGGAGTGGAGTGTTTGGCGCCATCACGGCACTGATGATAGTAATAATCATGACGACGATTTTGATGATGATTATGATGACCTTGAAGATGATGATAATGAATATGATGACAATGATCAAGCCAATTCCTCCAGGTGCTGACGGCCACAGGGGGAGTGTTTGGCGCCATCACGGCGCTGACAGCGGAGCAGGCAGGGGAGAGAACTGCCTGGATTCTGGCCTTCACCTCGGGTGGTTTCCTGTACATTGCTCTGGTGACCGTGGTGCCTGACCTCCTGCAGGAAAGACATGGCAGGTGGGTGGAAAATAAACCACAGTTTCTCTTGTACAGTGGAACCTCCCTTATAAGACCTCATTTTGAATGATTTTTGAAAGTCTGATGGCCCATTAATACAGTGGAACCTCCCTTATAAGACCTCCCATTATAAGACTCCCTCCCATAAAAGACCTACTTCTCTGAGACATTGCCCTTCTTTGTAAGTATTAAAATCACCTCCCTTATAAGACCTTATTTTGGATGATTTTTGAAAGTCTTATAAGGGAGGTTCCACTGTTGCCCAAAGTTTCTCTTGTACAGTGGAACCTCCCTTATAAGACCTCATTTTGGATGATTTTTGAAAATCTCATGGCCCGTTAATACAGTGGATCCTCCCTTATAAGACCTCCCGTTATAAGACTCCCTCCCATATAAGACCTACTTCTCTGAGACATTGCCCTTCTTTGTAAGTATTAAAATTACCTCCCTTTAAGACCCCTTCCTTATAAGACCTCATTCTGGATGATTTTTGAAAGTCTTATTAGGGAGGTTATTTTAATACTTACAATAAGGTCAATGTCTCAGAGAGGTAGGGCTTATATGGGAGGGAGTCTTACAATGGAGGTCTTATAAGGGAGGTTCCACTGTATTAACGGGCCATCAGAATTGTTCTAGGATTTGCAAATTTCAGAGGATCAAGAATTTCTGACAGAGGATTTGTTTCTGTTGGCAGTGGCTTCATCTTGGGTTTTTTTTACTGAGTGTAATTGGTTTTCTGTCAGATAGCATCTTAAGTGATTTCTTACTGAAGTATGCCTTTTTAGTCATACTGGGAACTTCTTTTTCTTCTATTGCTCAGACAGTTTCCTGTCAATTATGAGCGCAGATGCGTCATGCTGCCATTATGCGCCTAAGTCAGAAATAATTAGGCCCAGCATGTCCGACTTCAGCTGGAGGAAATCTTTTTGAAAGTGTTTCTTGAAAAAAGGCAGGAGAATGGACTGGAAAGGCAGAAAGATAGTAGATGACAGTAAGCAAAGGGAAAAGACAGAGTCAAAGAGAGTGACAGATTAGAGGAAGTTACTAGCACAGGGATTATTCTTACCACCGGTCATCAGTCATTGACTGATAACATTTTGAAATGACCTATTGTTTTTGCAGGCAAGAGGTCATATGACTTATTACGCTTACTTCGTGTCTGTTAGCAAATTTAAGGATTTTGATGTGTGCTGCAACTGATTCCATAGTGATCAGACTGACTTAGGTGAAACAATAGACTAAAAATGATGGCCCTATTATTACTTTATATTGCATAGCACTGTACTAACTTTTCTCATGCAAACAAATGAATATAAAAAATAAAAAATAAAAATAAAATTCTCATGTCATTCTTTGAACATTCTGTCTGTGAAACTATGTGCTTGATTGCAACACAGTGTCCTAGAAAACAGTGTTTTTTGCGCTCAAGTTGTATTTCCTTTCCTTTCTTGTTTGCATTATGACTTATCATTTTAGGAAAATACAGTGGAGTCCGGATAAAACGAATTTTAAGGGAACACAGACTTAGTTCGTTGTATCAGGATTTCGTTATACATGTACATGTACAATGTATGTTGAAAACAAAAACAGTTCAAACACTTACCAATGATAAACCGAAAACATAAACTTGACCAGTTTGGATCGTCTGTCTTAATCACGGGATGTACAAGGCTTGAAGAAGTTCAGCAGTGTTGTCTGACACTGATCTGTTTTGGCACACTTTTCAACAAGTTTGTCCATTTTTGAAAGAAACTGCTCAAGTCCTCCAATTTTGCCTCCAAATATCTTCGCAACACACTTGCAGCTGCGCATGCTTCCGTCGAAGTGGGGAGAGGTGTGGCTTCACGCATGCGCAGTTAATATTTTCCAACTTCCTTCTTCTTGACAACACGTTCTAGCTTGGAGTTTGAAGGCCTGGGGCGTAGAACATGTGTTCATAAAAAGCGGGTGTTCGTTATTTCAAAAGGATTTTTTGTTCGTTATACCCATGGCTTTGCAAGTGACAAATAGAAGGGCATTTGCCGGGAAATTGAAGTCAGTTAGTTAATCTCAAAATTTCGTTAAAAGCGAGTTCGTTATAGTTGGACTCCACTGTATTATAATTTCTTCGAAATGGTCGAATGACCTATGATGTCCTGTGACAAAATTGATCCCTGCAAGCACTGAGCTTCCAGAAGGTGGGGGAACTATTTATGCAAAAGACCCCCCGGCATCCCCATGGGGGAAATATTGGGAACTGATTTTAGAGTTCTCTTGTCTACAGTCTTGATGGCCCTTTAGAAGCAGTTTTCAAATGTCTGGAATTCAGACTATTCTGATGTCTTTATTTTCACACTTTGACAATGTTAGAAAGGAGGTGTTGGGTCTAGCTGTTTCTCCGGTGTGTCCAAATATGACATTTAAAAAAACAAGGGGAGTATTCTGGAAAACTGGGCCAAAATTTTGTATACAGTGGATAAAGTCTTTCTCAGAGTAATTACCTAGGCTGTCACATTGATTGATTTTACATCCCCAGATCGCTTGTTATTCATCTTCTTCTTCTTCTTCGATCGCTCAGACAGTTGCCTGTCAATTATGAGCGCAGATGCGTCATGCTGCTGTTAAGCGCCTAAGTAGGCAGTAGTTAGGCCCATCTGATTTTGCTGACATTTGCAGGAAATAGGTATGATATAATTCCTATGCTGAGTTTTTAACATGAAAGTGAATGGCCAAATGTTTGCTAAAATATTACCTAAAGGCTGCAGAAAAGGGAGGGGGGGAGGGTGATCCTCCCAGGTTTGCTCTGAAAGGCGAACATAAGCCCTGTAGCTTTATTTGTGTTCTGAACTGGTGTACCGAATTGTTTCAGTAACGTCATCCAACATTGTCGTTATCATATTTAATAAGGGAGTGGGGTGTCGCTGATTGGCAGACATGTTTCTGTTCTTCTTCACACAATTATATCTTGTGAATCACTGCATGGAATCACTTCAAATTTGTGACCTAGCACCACGAAAGGGACATTAAGTCGCTGGGCTAGTTTCTCACAACAGGGCTTGCAAAGTCAAAAATCTAATTTTTTTTAAATTGATTTTAAGTTATTGGTATTTTCGTGCTCTCTAATATCATATATAATACGGTCTATAAATATTCCAAAACATGCTTTAACCCTTTTGCCGCCTGCCATTTTTCAGCAACATTTTTCCATTAATCTTACCTGGGTAGAGAAAAAAAATCATCTGCAATATTGGAAATTCCTCTGTGACATGTATAGAGTAAGGCCTATCCTTACCTCCCAAAAATTAAGAAAATGGGGTCCTTGGATTAACAGACCCTGGTTTTATGCCTTTGGGAGAGGTAGGTGGGCATAAGTGCAAGGAACATGTCTGGTGCTTGCTGACACGCTTGTTTATTTTAATTGTATCGATTGTGTGCATGCATGCTAATATCTGTGTGTGCGTGTGTGTGTGTGTGTGTGTGTGTGTGCGTGTGTGTGTGCGTGTGTGTGTGTGTGTGTGTGTGTGTGTGTGTGTGTGTGTGTGTGTGTGCGCGTGTGTGTGTGTGTGTGTGTGTGTGTCTTTTTGCAGGGAGTCTTTAAAGCAGATATTTTGCATTATCTTTGGGATCCTGTGCATGGTGTTCGTCACCTACTTCTCTGGATGAAAATGGCTGAAAGCTAACTCATCGAATGTGTATCTCTGAGTATGTTGGACTGTTTTGAACAAAAGCCCGAACGCCCACGTTGTTGCTGGTAATATTTCAGAAATGTATTGACTTCCCTTTATCAAACACAATCATGGACTGAATTAAAATAGGCTGTCTATGTTTGACTGTTTGTCTGTTTAATAAGATATTGCCTTTTATCCAATATGATGGTGAGTATGTGTGTCTTCCAGTGATCACCATGTGTCTGTAAATCTACAAGTATGTGAGTTCATTAGTTGCCTAAATAAACATTATCCACTGTAAATCGGTGCACTTGTTAATGAATGTTATTGTAGAAAAGTTCTATTTGTAATCCAGAATATGTTTTCATATCTTTAGACTGTAATGCATATTATTGTTATCATGATTATAATTGATATTATGGCATAGAAACATGACTATTGTTTTTCTTCATCATTATCATGATAATGATTTGATAGGAACTTGAGACAGTTTTTGTTACTGACATATTTTGAGGAGCGTGAGGTGGACGTTAATCAACTTTTCTCAGAAACTACGATCTTGGAATCCAAATATTAAGACATAATTGCTTCCATTGCATGTTTTTGTTGTTGTTGTTGATATATAGTAAGCTTTATGACATAGCATAAATAAGTATGTACATAAACAGAATCATATGAGGTGTCGTATATACAGATATTTACTTTTGTTTCAGTGTTTGAACAGTGTGTAATTTATGATACAGAAACAAAATATGAGAAGTAATTGATCAGGTAACAATGCACACAACAACAACAAAAAAGCAAATATAATGAGCATCTTAAAAAAGTTAAGAATAGTGATTATATGTACATTTAGCAAAAAACATTTTTGTGGCAATTATATAACTTTGTTTGGCAAATGTTAAGATCAGCTCCCTCCGCTGTTCCAGGGTGAAGTTGGCCAATCAGCTTAACGGAAAAGGTAAATCGGAGGGAGCTGATTGGCCAACTTCACCCTGGAACAGCGGAGGGAGCTGATCTTAACCTTTGCCCTTTGTTTGATTTTCCATGGTTTCATTTACAGTGAATACCACTGTCAATGGTATCAGATGTTATGATGTCAGAATATCCCTCTGTTACACCTCTTCACTAGCCCGTCCTTTTCTGGTAGGTAGGGACAGGCTTCAGCCATCTTTTAAACAAAAAATTGTGGTCCATAAATCTGTTGTGACTTATAAACAAACTAGTTGAAAAGCTGCTGCCACTGATGTACCAAATGAACTTTGAAGAAACAAATTAGCATGGAAGAAGAGAATTGCGTGACTTTTTATTTCAACTTTGATCTTGTCTGTTGACTAGCATGTCTCTGACTGTGAGGTCAGTAACTTGGTAAGCAATATTTTTGGAAGTGACGAAAGAACAAAGTTTTAAGAATACCGTCCATAAGGGTCTCTGACCGATTGGACGCTAATCTCATCACCTCTGAACAAACAGTGACACGTTAACTCTACCGACTTGTTTCTTTTGCATTGATGGTCTGTTCATATCATTATGCTATAAGTGATATAATGCCTTTCTCGATAACATTTCTGTTTTCCTTTTTGGTAATGTTGACACATTTGTTTGCTGCCTTGGGATCAAGCAGGGCATGTGCTAATGGTGTCTGGTCTGTGCCATAGAGTTCAGAGCATGAAAATGACAACAGTTTATGGATACATTGTAGTAGGATAGCAAAACTTTTCATGGGTGCAAGGTATTGAAGTTAATCTACAGGGTACTCTGGGTGAAAACGTGTGGTCACATTTTACTGTATCGCTTTGGAACAAAGATTACGGAACAAACAGTGTATTTTGATTTGAAACAGAAAGGGGTTTTTTTTTTGTTTTTTTGTTTTTTTTTTTTTTTGGGCCCCTTGCAAAGAAGGTTCTCTTTTCTCCAATGATTTGCACATTCAAACAAAAATGAATGCAAACATCATCAATAAGTATGAATAGCTTATTAACAATCCAACTATGCCATAACATCGACAATTGAGCAAATAGGCATAGTGTTTACATATGCATACAACTTCATCTTCTTTCTGTTTTTTTTTTTTTTTTTTTTTGTGGCTTAATTAATTTTGGAACTGTGCTGCTGTGTCTTGTGGGTTTGTGTCACTCTTGCCAGCTGTTATGGGCATGAATATATTTCAGATGTATGCTGCTCTTGTTATACAATAGTGATATTGATACCAGTTCCTTCGGGATTGTCGCTTATCAATTGAGTTGCTGATATTCTGATGTGGTGGCTGTCTTTATTGCAAAGAGCATCGTTAAGGCACATTTATTGATCCATTGCATGGGCTGAATTTATTTATGCTCCTAGCTAGTAAGAAGAGAAAACTCCTACTTGCAATCTGACAATAAGTCATTGCAACTGGCCCATCTGTTTATATACTGTGGTTTTACCTTACAGTAAAGCTCTAACTTATACTGATATGTACTTGGCTTTTGCTGCTGATTCTGCAGAGGCTCTATTGCAGGTATCCTCGGTAATACTGCGGCTGCTCATTCTTACTGCTGTTGCGGCTGTATATATCTATGTGATAGGACTATGGGTCTTACTCTTTACTGCCATGACACAATGGGGTCCTCTCTTTTTTTGTCATTTGATGTGCCATTACTGTACTGGAGATGAAGGTTTCTTTTACTCGCATTGTAAATGGTATCAATTCCGTTACATGTGCAGATACATAAAGTGATATTATTCAGTTTTGTTACGTTTCATCTTCACGTAGAAACAGCCAAAAGAATTGAAAGATTTTTGTGTAGCCGTTCTTCATTATGATGATTGCACATGGCAAAATGCATGTTTCTCTCTGTATTTAGGTTTCCTTGGTTTATTTTCCTGCTGCAAAGGTCCTGTTTTTTGTGGTTTGTTATAACATTTTCTTGAAGGTTTAGTTCAAATGGATGTCATATAGAATATAATTTTTCTATTTTATATGTTTTTCCGCAAGGATTTGCATTTGCATTGTCTTAATATTAAGTTTGGCATATATGGGTCTTGTAGTCAATAATTGTTGTTGTTGTCTTACCCTGGCTTAAAGACTCTAGGGATCATCCCAACAGCTGAAGCACTTGAACACTATGGTACAAATGCTTCAGCTAGGGATGAGAACATTACATGTGTGACCGTTTTTGACTACCCCGCCACATGGGCAGCGACACTCCGACTTCAGAGGATTTTAGACCGACGATGATATGCTAGGAGCTTGTCTTGGCTTAACCCTTTCACCGCCCTTTGCACCACAATGATTTACACCCATGTCACTAAAAGGCATCAAATGAGGATCTGGTATCCAAAGACCCTATTCTCTTCATTTGAGGAGGTAAAGATAGGCCTTACTTTAAATATGTCACAGAGGAATCCCCAATATTAAAGACAGATATGTTTTCTCTACCCAGGTAAGTTTAATGGACATTTTTTGCTGAAAAATGGCTGGCGGTGAAAGGGTTAAGACAATCCCCGCACAACCATGCAGAACATAGCACCATTTTGATGTAGCCTTGGTGTTCTAGCTTATGCCAACTGGTCTGACACAGTCTCGTGACAAGGCGAGTAGTCAATAATAAGAATGGTTGTTTAATTGTTACATCTCAATAGTGCTGCTTGGAGTCGAGCGGACGTTAAACCTAATCTTCATTCAGGTCTTACAGTTTGGGCCACTTTTTTTTCTTGTGTCGTAATTTTTGACATAATTTTGTTCCATGTTTTGCGTTCTTAACCCCCTGACTGCCAGAGAAAATTAAAGAAAAAAAATCATTTTAAAAATCATGATATAAAAAAAGAACTAATAGAGCCAATAGTGCAATGGAATGGTCTGGGGATATAACTCTCTTGACTGTGTTAAAGCAAAAAGTAGTATATCAGAGTTGTTCCCCTTCATATGATGACCTCATCAGTGACGGCATCAATCACATACTTGAGTCGTTAAATGGTTGTCAAGGGGTTAAGTTCAGGGTGTAATTTCTGTAGTTTGGGATGTGCTTTTGTTCATCATCTCCCCACCCCCTATACCCACTCCCATCCCTAACATTTGTACGATATGTTTTTAAAGATGATTTTTATAAAAACAAATTTAATTTTACAGTTCTACATATATTTTTTAAATTTAATGTGATTTTAATTTTTTACGATCAAGTAGTTTCTATAATTTCCATCCTTACTTTTAGTGTCCTAT
>JAGGCT020001440.1:20000-25000 GCA_017654935.2 Phymorhynchus buccinoides
TGAGAAGAAATTTAAAAAAAATAAAGACATTTATAGAGCGCACACTCTAGACGAACTTCTCATGGCGCTTAACAAAACTAATATTCACTCCACATGCAAGATTACATCATACCTATCAAACATACTCAGACATGCTCGCATTCCCACCACGCAAAACATACTCATAAATATACAAACATGCACACATATATATATATACACATTGGTATACACAAACGCATCCTTCCCTCCCCACACACAAACACACACACACATATGCGCGCGTGCACAAACACACAGACACACACACACGCGCTCGCGCGCGTGCACGCACACGCACACACACACACAAACTCAGTTACTACATGCCCCATTCCCCTCCTCCCATCTAATCCACACACACTTCATTCATGCAGACCCACCACAAGCATTAGCGTTGAGAGAAGAAGTGTGTTTTGAGATTATCATATTATTCCAGGAGTTTGAAGTTATTCAGCACAGCATAATAATATTAGTATGTTTACTTATCCTGTTTCAATTTTACAGATACTGGTTTTCACTATTCCTGAAATGTTTCATATACCTAGCATAATAGTGTTTTTAGCTTGGAATATTTAATAGTAGTTTGTTATGGAGATGGGGGGGGGGGGAGGGGGGGGGGGGGGGTCTGTCTGGCTGCATAAATGACATATATTCGTTTCAGTATATTACTTATCAACTTCCATTTTTTAAAAATTAGTTTAGTCTGATAGTTTCATTTCTTTAGATTTGGATTGTTGAGGATTTCATTGCTGATTGCTAATATTAAAGCGAAAGAATGAGTAGAATGTGGATACAGAATGTCCACACACACGCATGCACGCACGCACACGCGCACACACACGCACGCACGCACACGCACACACACACACACACACACACACACACACACACACACACACACACACACACACACACACACACGTACACACACACACACACACACACACACACACACACACACACACACAAACCCACCATGTTTAGTTTTAATTTTTATCTTAAAATTAGAATGTGGAAGAATTTTAAAAAAGAGATGATTGTGTTATTGGTGATTGTGAACACACTTCTTTTTGGGGTGAGTCATTCAAGCGCACTGAATGTCTAGTTTTAAGGGACAAAAAAGCGTGAATTTTGCAGCTTCCATTAAGTGGCAGAAGACAGATACATCTGCATTGTTAAAAATTCGGGACTTTCCTGGTGTTGCATTGCCTCCAGGCATTGCCTCCAGGATCGTTCCCACCATCTTTATATCTACTAATGTCCCATGTGTGTCTGTTCCAGACCGGAGGACATTAAACAGATTTTTACTCACTCAGTGAGGGACTGGAATGCCTGACATACATGTATTACTGTGTGTAAAGGCAGAGTCAAAGAGAGACAGATTAGAGGACGTTACAAGCACAGAACTTCCAGAAGATTGAGGGACTATTTGTATGAAAGACTCCCCATATCCCCATTGGGATACGTATGGTGCCCCAATTATATTTATGGATTACCTGACAGGTGTAAGATCATGAGTTCTGAAATGCAATAACAAAAATATGTATCATCTAGCCTTGATTGTTGTGTGGTTGTGTGTGTATGCGTGTTTGCATGTGTGTTGGTTGGTGTGGTTGTGGTTGTGTGTGTGTGTATTCATGTATGTGTTACGCCCAATCCGTGAAATTGCCTATTTCATGAAATAGGCAAAAAGCTTTGCCCAATTTAAGAAATGGACCATGTATGTCACATTTTTGAATCCCCATTCACACAGGTATTGATTAAGATTGATTCAATGGTATCACACTTTTCTACATTGTATTTGTACCCCCATCCTGCCCCCCAACTCGACCAGATGCTAAGGTGGGGGATGCCTGAGCCACACGTTGAATCGAACGTTTGATCAAATTAAGTCTGAATAAAATCATTTTAGCTTATCTACAGATGAGATTTCTCATTCGTTTGAACCAATTCTTGATTTATGTGTGCTAGTAAACAAAAACTATTTTTCATATATTCATATTGCTTTTCTTAATTGCAAGTTATATATTGGCTTTTTCACGAACTGGGCCCATTTTGCCCATTTCATGAAATGAGCAATTTCATGGATTGGGCGTAACATATGCATATACATATTATACTCAGTTTGTGAAGCAGTAAAATTGCATTAGCACTCAAGCTTAATCCCTGAGCGGCAAGCAGATTTTGTTGTAGATCTCAAATTTCCTTTCCATTATAATTCTCCCTCACTCTCATTCATTTTTGCCACCTTGTATTGCCGTCCTTTGGTTTGTTCTCTCTCACTCTTTTGCTCAGTTGTTGAATTAGACTATTCAGTATGACATGTGTGCTGGGGGTTTCCATTCCTGTGTGTGTGTTCTTCAGTTTAACGTCCTTCCAATAAAAGTGATTCAGACAAAATTATATTGCGGTGTGTTTTTGGTGTGGTTGAGTTGTGAGTAGATGTGTCTGTAAGTGAGAATATGTAAGAATATAATAAGTAATAAATTAGTGATGTAATCATGACCCCCACCCTGCCCATCCCATTAAATAAAGTTTATCTTCACTTAAAGAATATAACCGATAATGAACAAGGTTAAAGATAAATCCTATTCCTGTGTGTGTGTGTGTGTGTGTGTGCGTGTGTGTGTGTGCGCGCGTGCGTGCGTGCGTGCGTGTTTGTGTGTATTGGCTAATTGTGGATGCCTGTATACTCTAAGGAACAAATCAATGAGCACAGTGTGCTATTTGAACTAGACTCGGAATTGTCTGTATTGCTTTTTTTTGTTTTTAGCTTAGTTTCTTTTCTCAATCTCAGTGTTTCAGCAAAAGAAAAGTTAAACCACCATCACAAAAGGCATATTATATTTCTGAGCTGGAGTGGCAACTACTGTGTCATGTTATGCACATATCTCTGTATATACATTATTGCTGTATATTTGACACCCCCCCCCCCCATCCCCACCCCCCAAAACAAATAAATATTAAGGGTGTGGTTACTGTCTTCATTTTACTATTGACAAATGTATCAGTTTGAGAGAACATCTTATTTTTGTACTAAAAATATGACAGATTAATCAGAGTAATTCTGTGTGTGTGTGAAATAAAGAATAATATCACCATAATTTTATTTGAACATTGAATTCGGTTGCATTGTTTGCTGTTGATCACATATTCATTAGAAAAACTTCACTTTCTTTCTTTTGTGTGTCAGGTAAAAAAGCACAATTGATTTTGCACAGGGAAATGGACAGATGTCTTCTCATAAAAACCATTAAGATTTCACCAGTGCGCTCAGATGCATCATACTGCTGTACTGCGCCTAACTAAGAAATAATTAGGCCCAGTATGTCCGTCTTCGGCTGGGGAAAACCGGTGAAACAGTTTAAGGGCAAGTTCTGTATCAGTGCGTGGGTTTATCAGTGACATTTAGATCAAGTTCAGTAAGCAGATAGTTGTCTTGTATATTATTTCATCTTATTTTTCACAAATTGAGTTGGGGTGAAAAAGTGTAGTGTAAAATTTACCACTGACATCTCCTTTGTTGCCATGGGTTCCTTGCAAATGCACGAATTGCATGAACACAGGCGGCCCGATCAGTGGGTCCTAGCTGGCTGGGCCATTTCTCTGATTGGTGCGGCGTCATGCTAGGGTCCTGGTTGGCAGGCCAAGATTTTCTTTTTTCAGTAGTAGAATAGGGCTTGTTGTGCGCATTTCCCTAGATCCCCCGAAGTACAGTGACAGAATAGTCGACCGTGAGTGTGATCACTCTATGGAAGGAAGGAAGGAACTTGGGTTTTATCATCTCCTTTGGAAGTCTTGGTGCTTAGGCAATAAGGTTATTTTTTCTTCTTCCTCTTCGATCGCTCAAACTGTTTCCTGCCAATTATGAGCGCAGATGCGTCATGCTGCCGTTATGCGCCTAACTAAGAAATAGTTAGGCCCAGCAAGTCCGACTTCGGCTGGAGGATATCTTTTTGAAAGTGTTTCGTGAAAAAAGGCAGGAGAATGGACCGGTTAGGCAGAAAAATAGTAGATGACAAAAGGGAAAAGGCAGAGTCAAAGGGTGACAGATGAGAGGAAGTTACAAGAACAGAACTTCCAGAAGGTGGGGGCACTATTTATACAAAAGACCCCACGGGGTGGATAAGGTTGTTTGAGAATGAGCAGAAAAACTGGTGCTGCCAAGAATCGAACCCAAGCACTGTTGTTTACACGGCACACATCACAGTCCTGGTTCATTGCATTTTCCCCTCTTGCCTTTATCTTCTACTATTATTGAATGCATGTGTTTCATTATGTAATTGGATGAAAATTAGTGTTAAATATGACAAATGATAGAGGATGAAGTACTCGATCTGCAGTAAGAAAGGCAAGAACGGAAAAATGGAAACAACCGAGAAATGGAGGGGGGGCACATCTTTACCTTTACCATAAGAAAGAGGCTTTCCTATAATTACTGATTACTGTCGTGATTACCTGACATAAAATTGAATAAAATGTATTTGTGAAAGGATGCAATTGACTGTATATAAGTAATGCTGGTGCTTGTGGATATGGTTGCAGGAACGGTGTTATTATACGACTTTTGATTGTCTACTTCTTTATTTCTTCTTTTTTGTTGTTGTGTAGATTATGGAGGTGAAGGTACATGTCCATTGTTCAGTTCTTTCAATTTCTATTTTGAAAAATGTTGTGAAAAATGATGAGAGATGTATATTAAATGTATATTGTATATTATGGTCTTTCATTTGTTGACAGCTCATTGAATAAAAAGAAGGGTAGTGTCTTGCTGAAAAGAGTATTTGTTTGAGGAAATTACTGTCGGAATGGAGAGAGAGAGAGAGAGAGAGAGAGAGAGAGAGAGAGAGAGAGAGAGAGAGAGAGAGAGAGAGAGAGAGAGAGAGAGAGAGAGAGAGTTCATTTATGTGTGTGTGCATTTGTACACATGTGTGTATGTGCAGTTATGAAAGCAGGCACTCGCGTTCAAGTTTGCGCTC
>JAGGCT020001441.1:0-2500 GCA_017654935.2 Phymorhynchus buccinoides
GGTGGATGCTGTCAACTAGCTTCCTCGAGACAAGTTATAAAACTTCCCCGAGTCACCGAGTTGACGATTTAAGCGTCACATGCGAGCGAATTTCTCCATTTATCGTCAGCTTCAGCCTTTTTTTTTGTTTTAGTTCAGTGTTGAAAGCCCCGATGCCCTGAATTCTCTTAATACTTCTTCTTCTTCGTTCGCTCAGACAGTTTCCTGTCATACGAGCGGAGATGCGTCATGCTGCTGTTATGCGCCTAACTAAGAATTAGTTAGGCCCAGCATGTCCGACTTCGGCTGAATAAGAACTCCCTGTAAGAATGTATAGAAAAAAGGCAGGAGAATGGACCAGTGATATAGAAAGATAGCAGATGACAGTAAGCACACAAAAAAGGCAGAGTCAAAGAGAATGACATAATTAGAGGAAGTTACAAGCACAGAACTTCCAGAAGGTGGGGAACTATGTGTGCAAACGAACCCCTGGTATCCCCCACGGGGGGCTCTTAATACAAATTTTGGGCAAAGGTGCAGTTCGACACCCCCCACACAAATTGTGTTTTCTTCCTCTGTTTCTTTTTCTTCTATCAGTTTTTGATTATTATCTTGATGATTCAAAACCATCGGGACTTTCCTCGTATTGCAGTACCTCCAGGAGCGTCCCGCTATCTTTACAGTTATAAATTTTCCCCACCTGTGCGTGTCCCATGTCGGTGAGACGTTAAACGGACTTTCATCTGTTTTCTTTTTTTTTCTGATTGAGAAAAGCTTTACTCGACATTTTACCGGTGAATTTTAATGACAGCAAAAAAACAATTGACTGGTATCTTAGAAAATTCTTAAATGTTTCGACTTAATTTGGATAATACAATGTATAATGATGTGACTCAGCACCACGAAGGGGACATTAAGTCGCTGGGCCAGTTTCTCACAACAGGCTTGCAAAGTCACAAATCTCTTTTTTTTAAAAATCACTTTTGAGTTATATGTATTTTCGTGCTCTCTAATCTCTCATCTTTCATATTTATAAAGGTCAATCTTTGTTATGGTCTCTAACTACTCCAAACAACACTTTACAATGAGTATATTAAATCATTTTCTGAAATTGCTAACTGTACCATAATCGCAGAATTGGCATTTTGACACTTAATGTCCCTTTCGTGGTGCTAGCTCACATTATAGTTTGGATGCATTTTCAGGTATTATGGCAACATTTTTCACGGAAACGTTATGGGCATATTTTGTGGATGAAATCAGGTTGAATAGCTAGATGATCGTGCTGCACAAAACAATGTTCTTGTTGTGATAAAACGAATGTTATAACTAACAGTTTCACTCAGCTAAAGTATAGGCTCACCTCGTGTTCTTGTTCTTGGGTAATAGTTGAGGTTTATTCGAATACATTAACATTTTGTTTTCAAATTGTTTCACTAATGCAAATATACCAGTACATTTCCATTGTAGCCGACACCTCCCCCCCCCCCCCCTTTTATTTGAGTCATAGTAAAATAGTAAGAATCGTTGCATGTCTCTTCCCCAGAAAGACAATGCTCTTAATTAAACAAGCCTAGTTGTGCTCTGTTGTTGTTGTTTGCTATTTACAAACCCAATTGTTGATCTGGCGGATTGCACTGTGTCAGGCCTTTCTTGTTTTCTCCATTCCTCAAAAAAACGTTTGTTAAGTCACGGAATTTTTGTCCTTATGTGCACATTAGTCTACAATGACCCCGTTTCTGCTTGTTTGTGTTATTTATTGCAAGTATTTAGTTCATTGCTCGCCGTGTTACATTACCACACACAATTTGAAGCCATTCTACCCACTGGTTCATGAGATACAGCTCGGACATGAAGGAAGGAAATGTCGGTTTTGTGAGTCTTCCTTGACGGAGGTTTGCACAGGCGGTTCACAATTCAGGATCTGAGAATAGGCTGTGACATGCTGATCAAGAATATACATGGCCATGGGAAACCCTAGGCTTATTGTAGGTCATGGTATCCGCGAGAGGACAAATGTCCGCGAGAGGACAAATGTCCGCGAAAGGACTTAACAACCGTTCTTGTTGAAAACTCCCGTGACTAATCAAGAAAGTGTTCCTGCTTTGGAACTTGAAAGAATGGGTTCTAGTTTAATTAGCGCTTCTGATGTGATCGCTTTGCACCGGCTTGTTTACCGGCATGACCCCCCAAGGAAATCGACAATCGCACTCCCAATAACCGCGTAGGGCTTTGACTAAGTGGTCGATTGTCAAGTCAGTTTCTTTCCGTTTCTCGTTTATTATTTTTATTGTTCACGTTTTGATTGATCGGTAATTGTTAACTGCGTTCAATTACGATAATGGTGATTGCTCAATTCATCATTTCATATATATCGTTAATTATTATTATATTCTTTTCTATTCCGTCAACATCACTCATCAACATCATCATCATCATCATCCCACCATTCCGTAAAACCTCTCAAGTTAATCTTCATCGTCTCTCATATCACCCTCATTTCTTTCTCACTCACTCACTC
>JAGGCT020001441.1:15000-20000 GCA_017654935.2 Phymorhynchus buccinoides
CCGCAGAGGAATCCCCATAATGCAGACATAATCTGTTCTCTACCCGGGTAAGTTTAATGGTAAATTGTGGTTGAGGAATGGCTAGCGTTGAAAGGAAGTGATTTGTGATTGACTTGACATAGGCCTAAACAAAATGAAACTGAGTTGTTTCAGTTGTGAACATTTGCATTCTGCCAGTGCCTTCTATTTTCTTCTTTCTTCGGCTGGTCTCTGTACACGTGAACATTTTTCGTTCTGTCCCCATGCCAACACAGTGATAGGTCAGTCATAATATGACTTGCATATCACTGTGTTGCTATGGGGAAAGACCGAAAAATGTTCACGTGTATTGAAACCATTACCTTTACCAAGAACGTAACCCATCTGCCGCGGCCATCTTGTAGGCCTACGTTACGCTCCCCACCCCCACCCCACCCCCACCCCACCCCCACAAATATTCGCATTGGAAATCGTCACTTCTCAGCCACATTCTGCCATTCCGGGAAAAAGGCAATAGGGTTAAGATCAGCCTAGAGTTATTTTCATGAAACAGAAAGAAGCATACTGTACTTTGAAATTGAGGGTCGTAAGCATGAAGAGGGATTCTAAAGTACAAGTTTGCCCAGCTGCCTTTTCTGCTTTATCTGTCTTTGAGCTACGCCTCCATGCTAAAAAAAAGGGAAAAAAAGAAAAAAAAGTAGAATAAAACTTTTGAAGTTTTAGCGTATCACCCATATGTAACGTTCTTTGTAATGTTGGAGTGAGCCTGATTTTTGCTGCCCGTACTCAATTTTTTTGTTGTTCTTTTGTTTGTGATACGTTTGTAAAAAAAAGTTGTACTTGTTTGTTTGCCGTATGTTCCAATGACGTTGCAGTCTGTTTCAGTTTTTTTGTAAAAATATGTTATGCCTTCCTTATCTAACAAACCTCCTTAACCCTTTCACCGCCAGCCATATTTCAGCTAAAAATGTCCATTAAGTTTAGTTGGGTAGAGAACAAAATCCATCTGCAGTATTGGGGATTCTTCTGTGACAGGTACAAAACAAGGTCTATCATTACTTCCCAAAACTAAGACAATAGGAAATTGGAAATTAGACCCCAATTTGATACATTTTAGTGATATACGTGTTAAATCACTGTGGTGCTAAAATGCGACTTTGGCGGTGAAAGGGTTAAGTCAACGCGTAGGGGTTTTAATCAAAGTTGGTGGAGGATACGGATAGCATCCGAAGTACAACCATCAGCTCCATTTGTTGCATACCTCTGGATTGGGTTCCCTTTACTGATCAGTGATGCCTTTTTATCTTTCTTTGCTTCTTTCTTTCTTGTTATGTATTTGTTTATTTACCTATTTATTCATTTGTTTATGTATTTATCTTTTTTTTTGGCCTCGTGTTAGAAGAGAACCGCGGACGTGTGTCTCGCGTGTTCGCTTGTTGCTTTGTTTGTATATTATTATATCAACTTAATATTATCAAGTTTGATCGTAGGACGGAGAGAATAGAAGACCTGCGAAGTGGAGCCACGGATATCTTAAGGGCCGGTCACACGTCCACTAAAATCGCACGACTGTACGATACGATTCGATCACTGTGGTCTCGAAGCGCGAATCACTTTTTGTTCTTGGAGACCTTGTGATCGAATCGTATCGTATAGTCGTGCGATTTTAGTGGACGTGTGGCTGACCCTTTAGCATCTACTACTATAAGGTTCGTGAGTGGAGCACTACTTACACTAGCATCAGGTTGACTTTCTCAGCACAAGTTTACACTTATTCAGGGCTTACTGTTTTTCAAAACCAAACATCCATTGTCTGTGCGTATTGATCTTTTCTCTGACAGCTGCCTTCCTTCTATTATATGCTATATATTTGTCTGTGTCATTTTTGTGCTGACAGTTCCATCAGATCCGGAGTACATTTCAATGCGAACAAGGGCCTGTGTGTGTGTGTGTGTGTGTGTGTGTGTGTATGTGTGTGTGTGTGTGTGTGTGTGTGTGTGTGTGTGTGTGTGTGCGTGCGCGTGCGTGTGCGTGTGCGTGTGTGCGTGTGCGTGCGTGCGTGCGTGCGTGTGCGTGCATGCGCTCGCGAGCGCGAGTCCGTCTGTTTGTATGTAAATACAAATGTATTTCACTTCAAAGCGCATGTAACTTGACGGAATGATTCCTTATGTCGTCTTGTAGTTCCATTATTGTGTCAGATGCACCAAATGGCGAGCCGTGTAAACATAATCCCAATTAATCTTCTTTGAAATTACCGAGATTATGTTAATAGAACAGTGGTATAGTCTTCTAACAAAATGTACAAGGATTCGCAATGACTTCTCAAGGATACGCTCTTTCATCGTCTCAATATAGACAGACAGATGGCAAAGATGAAGTAAAGAAGGTGCTACTGAAGAAAAGGATAAAGAGGCATGTGGTTTAGTCGAGGGGGTGGGGGTGGATGGTTGCAAATAACTCTGTCTGATCACCCACACTGCCTCTGTATAAGCTTACTCCATCGGATGTGTAAACGCTCTGTGTTCGTTAGGAACAAAGTGACAATGAAAGGGACTCGGAGCATGGATGCTAGATTAGAATTTAAAGATGAACCCTGACGGATGCGTTTTTGCAAGGAATACGTTGAGATGACCAGAAAGACAGCCTTTTCAAGGATCAGAACATTCACTTTGCTCTGGTTTCCTAAACATCAAACCGTCAAAACGGCGATTCCTACTTGGCGGAGATGCCGGAGAGAGAAGCCATTTTGTATGGGGTGGGTGGAGGTCAATCCCATTGTGGTTGAAGCATGTTTTTTCTTTTTTTGTAGCTAAAAAAGCTATTTCATTTAGATAAACTGCATAGAAATAAAAAAAATAAAAATAAAAAGGCTTGCATTGCGAACATTTCGTGCAAACAATTTGGTCTAAACTCAGGCGGCCGTTGGAAAAGAGACGGCACACGCCTTCTCTTTGGGTGAAATAATGTGACTTCCAGCACCTCTGCTAAGGAGGAATCGCCGATTTGACGGTTTGATTTATAGGAAATCAGAGCGAAGTGAGTGTTGCGATCTCTGTAAAGGGTGTATTCGTGGTGATCTTGACGTGTTTCTTGCAAAAACTCATCCGTCAGGGTCCGCCTTTAATGTACGATCCATGCTCGGAGCAAAGACCTAGTAGTAGTGTAAGCAAACGATTACTTATACGCCAATAAACTGCCTGTGGGTTTGGGTGTGCTATACTTTCTTTGAACCTACATCATAAACGGAGCGGCGGATCAGTAGGGGCCTACTAAACCTCCGACAAAGGTTCCAGACCTCTGCTAGAAAGGTATTTGGGCAGGGATGTTATATCAGAGAATGTCCAATGCCAGCTTCTACTTTTTTCTTTGTTTGGTTTGGTTGTTGTTGTTTTTATCTTTTTTGTTTGTTTGATGATGTTGAGATTAGCGTCCAATCGGTCAGAAACCCTTATGGCCAGTATTCCTTGTTTGTTTGCTTTCTTTTATTTGTAGCGCACGATGAATGATGATGAAATTCTGCTTAACGTCCTCCGGTCTAGAACAGACTCGGGGCATTAGTAGATATAAAAATGGTGGGAACGATCCCGGAGGCAATGCTAGGAGGAAGTGCAACAGCAGGAAAATCCCGAATTATTTAGCAATACAGATGACTTTGTTTTGTTTGTGTATGAAGACATCTAATAAATATTGTAAAGCACGAAATCCCAGATTAGAATAAAGTGCAGTGGCGAATTAACCGTCGTTCATAGGTATAATCATACACGCTATATGAATACATTTATTCATTTCACTTCGAACTTCGTTTAAAGTTCCAGTCTCTGTTTTGCATTTGACAGTCTTGGTTGGAAAAAGGGTTGATGAAAATCCGTTTAACGTCCTTCGTCTGAAACAGACACATATGGGACACTAGTAGATATAAAGATGGTGGGAATGATCCTGGAGGCAATGCCCGGAGGCAGTGCAACTCCAGGAAAGTCCAGATTTTTTAACGATACAGATGTATAAGCTCATTATTGGAAAAAGGGAAGAAAAATCTGTTTAACGTTCTCCGGTCTGAAACAGACACATATGGGACATTGGTAGATATAAAGATGGTGGGAACGATCCTGGAGGCAATGCCCGGAGGCAGTGCAACACAAGGAAAGTCCCGAATTTTTAACAATACAGATGTTAAACCTATGGTAACTGATTGATAAAAAGGAATGAATGAAAAATGGTGTTTTACGTCCTCTCAGTCTGGAACAGACACATATGGGACATTTGTAGATACAAAGATGGTGGGAACAATACTGGAGGCAATGCCCGGAGGCAGTACAACACCAGTAAAGTCCCGATTTTTTAACAAAACAGATGTCAAACCTCATCGGCTATGGTTCCGCCACCTGTGTAGCGTTAAAAAGGGCAAATCAAGGTCACTAAAATATTTCATTGTTGATTGATTAATTCTGTTGGATCGATTGATGGATACAGTGTCAAAGAATGTAGCGTACCGGTAGTTCTTAAATCACACAAAAGGACCATTATTTTTTTTATATCTAAGTGGCTAAGGTATCACCAAAACAAAAAGAATACCAAACAACAACATACAAGTGGCACCATATTCTTGAATCAATCTGTGTTGTCGTACAAAGGGGGGCAACTCGAGCTCTAATTGCGTCCCTTGGTTCAGTTAGTTAAACGACGATTGTGTTGTTTGTTTACTCGCTGGTTTGTCAACATAAATACATTATTTGGGGCAGTTATGCTCGAATCGTTCATGGACACAGCCTTTAAATTTTAGCAAGATTGTAAAAATGGACTTTGATTTGTGAAGCAAAAAGTAAAAGTATGGAAGCAATTTCAGCCACGAGGTACGGTGAAGGTTGTGCTTGCTTGTGTGCTCATCTTTAATGCTTTGACTTGATGTAATACATATATGTATCGTTAACAATTCGGGACTTTCCTGGCATTGCACTGCCTCCGGGCATTGCCTCCAGGATCGTTCCCACCATCTTCATATCTACTAATGTCCAATATGTGTC
>JAGGCT020001441.1:22500-25000 GCA_017654935.2 Phymorhynchus buccinoides
ATGTCCTTTCCTTTATTTCCTTTGTTTGTTTGTTAAATGTAGACACAGTAAGGAACACATCCATAAAGATTAGGTCAACATTAAGTTGAACATGGATTGATATACACCGATGTGTTCAAAGAATAAAACAACAACATACAAACATAATAATTAAGCCAACTTTGCCTTAATTTGTTATTGCATTGCAGGGTTTTGACCATCACTAGAATATGAAATCAAAATATCAAAAACAATTATCTGACGCCATGAAAATAAACATATAAGTATTTTGATTTGACACTCACTGAAATCACGATCTTATTGCATCTTTTGCAAGTGTTCCACAGCCAAGAAAGCACCGAATGTTCAATCGCTAGCTGTGTCAGTCTATTGTTGTCTTGAATAAATACTGGAACAGTATATTTACAGCACGGTCGGCCTTTGGATTGTCGACAGGGCGTTTGCCACGAGTGTTCGCTCACTATACTAGACTACTAATTTGCCCGAGCTCGTTCTGCCCGAGTTGCGCTGACCTCTCTAATTCAACTCAGTGAAATTCAATGTCGCCGGCGCGTGGCAAATGCCTTGGGAGCAGGTTACGAACTACAGGATGACACACACTATCTCTCTCTTCTCTCTCTCTCTCTCTCTCTCTCTCTCTCTCTCTCTCTCTCTCTCTCTCTCTCTCTCTCTCTCTCTCTCTCTCTCTCTCTCTCTCTCTCTCTCTCTCTCTCTCTCTCTCTCTCTCTCTCTCTCTCTCTCTCTCTCTCTCTCTCTCTCTCTCTCTCTCTCTCTCTCTCTCTCTCTCTCTCCCCCCCTATCTCTTAGCATAAATATATCAGCTTCATCGCTCTCCCCCCCCCCCCTCTCTCTCTCTCTCTCTCTCTCTCTCTCTCTCTCTCTGTCTCTCTCTCTCTCTCTCTCTCTCTCTCTCTCTCTCTCTCTCTCTCTCTCTCTCTCTCTCTCTCTCTCTCTCTCTCTCTCTCTCTCTCTCTCTCTCTTCTCTCTCTCCTCTCTCTCTCTCCCCTATCTCTTAGTATAAATATATCAACTTCATCGCTCCCCCCCCTCTCTCTTACTCTCTCTCTCTCTCTCTCTCTCTCTCTCTCTCTCTCTCTCTCTCTCTCTCTCTCTCTCTCTCTCAGTATAAATATATCAACTTCATCGCTCTCTCTCTCTCTCTCTCTCTCTCTCTCTCTCTCTCTCTCTCTCTCTCTCTCTCTCTCTCTCTCTCTCTCTCTCTCTCTCTCTCTCTCTCTCTCTCTCTCTCTCTCTCTCTCTCTCTCTCTCTCTCAATTAGTCACTCAAATAATTCGTAAATCAATCAATCAACCAAGCATTGTTTTAACCCGGGAAAATTTAAGCAGCAGTGACGAACACTTATTCCGTAATCTCTACAGCAATACTATCAGCTTAAACTTAAATTATGCCATAATCATAACATCATAATTATTCCATCAACAACAACAAAGCAAGTTTTCAATCAACTGCTTAAACTTAAACAATGCCATATAGTAATTATTGTGTTTTTTGTCCACAAAACAACAAACCAAGTGTATTTTTTGTCAATCAGGGACAACTTCAAACATACGTGCTAACATTCTTCAGAGGAATTTTGTCCGAACTTTGGCTCAGATCCACGCATTGCACAGTAGTAGTAGAGGACCCCTCTTCCATCACAGCGCTATTACTCCCACTGTGATTTCTCCACCTCTGTACCATCGCGGACCTCTCATTCAGTGCGGGACTGTTTTCACCCAGAGAACGGTACGTCCGGTTTTCGCCGCCGCCATGATCTCTGGCAGAATATCTTGCTCGTACGCGATTTCTGTCGAAGTCTTGCGCCGCCGAATCGCCGCCGGAAGAGGCGTGAGCGGGACTGACCGTTCGGCGAACGGTGCTGCGGCGATCGCGCATGGACATGCTCAGCTTGCGGTTGGCCATCTTATCCAAGCACTTGCAGAATGGGAAGACCAGACTGAAGATGTACGCCAGATCGGTCTGGAAAAAGAAAAGAACGTAACAGAAAATTAATTGTGAGTTAGTTTTCTTAAGGATAGGTGAAGACGGGGTAAAAAGCCCATGGGCGGGTAAGAAGCCAATGCCAATTATCTCAATACATAAAGCAAATTTCAGTCACATTTTGCCCATGAGACGAGTGTTAATGTATGTGACTCAAAGTTGCTTTATTTCATGAGATAATTGGCATGGGCTTCTTACCCGCCCATGGGCTTTTTACCCCGTCTTACCCTATGCGTGGGTTACACACAAGCACACAGTCATGTACATACATATAGAGACAAAGACTAAAGGAGAACGGTGTCTCCATTGTCTCTATTTGTATCAACATAAAATAAAACAAATTATGCACCGTCTAATATCACGAGAAGTGGATAGATGTTAAATGAAAGACACACATGCATAATAGGCTACACGCACAACCACACGTATGGATATGTACATGCATAGGCCTATACGCGCGCGCATGTGTGTACACAGGCACAAAATAATAAAAGTATAC
>JAGGCT020001442.1:0-25000 GCA_017654935.2 Phymorhynchus buccinoides
AAGAAGAAGATTGAATAATTGACCCTGATTTCAAGAGTTTTAATAACATAGGTGTTAGATCATTTTGGTTCAAAAATGCGACATTGGCGGTGAAAGGGTTAAGGTTTGGGTTAGGGTTAGGGCCGGTTAGAGTCAGTTTAATTTCAGATTGAAAGGTTAACAGATACAAATTCTAAACTTTCACTGAAAAACCCGGCGACGTACATTGTCACGCGAATGACGTCACTTTCCATATTTGGAGATGATCAAGTGCAGCATTGAACGTCTTGTCAAACTAGGTAGCATTATGGCTCTTATCGCTGCAGCCAAACATAAGGGATATATATAAGGGATGGAGGCTTTGGGGCATTTTTGTAGGGAACTGGTCATAGGAACTTCCCCATATGCTAGGAGCAATTGTCCTAAAATCCCTTTGGCCACGAGAGTGGGGTGTGCCTTGGGCAGGGCATCTCCGCTGTAAACACATTCCGCTTAAGCCTGGTGTGGCATTCTCAAAATGGATTTGTTCTCAACATGTCTGCGCATGTGCGAAATCGATCATGACGTACCATCAAATTTTATCTTTTGTGTATTCGACACTAAATTGACCCTAAACCTATCCCTAATCCTATCCCTAACTCTTCGCACATGCGCAGACATGTTGAGAACAAATCCATTTTGAGAATGCCACACCGGCTCTCCCAAACAGAACATAGCTGGAAGTAACATAATTATAGTTAGAAACAACGTGAACAACTAAGAAGAAGAAGAAGAAGAAGACAGTTATAGGCCGGTGTCGTATATAATACTGTCGCCGTGGGATCGTGTCGCAGCGATAGCATTTCACGTGAAATACTGTTGCAGCGATATTATTTTCTGAAAAAAACTGTCGCGCGACAAATTTTCATCAAAAATGTCCTATAAAATATTGTCTCATGCCTTAAAATACTGTCGCTCCAAATTTTGCGACATTTTTTGGCGACAGGACACTGTGAAATATTGTAGTTAGTAAATACTGTCGCTTGCGACACCTTTCCACGTGAAATGTTGCTGCTAGAGTTAATATTTTCTGTGAAATATGGTCGTAGCGTTTTGGCAGCAGTATTTCACAGTATGACGTGAAATGCTGTCGCTGCGACACGATTTTATTTTTAGGTAGCGACGCCATTTTATGGACATTTCTTGTGACATCCTGTCGCGCTTCAATTTTTTATAAAATAATGTAGCTCAGCGACACTTTTTCACAAATAAGCTGCAGTATTTCCCAGGAAATACTGTCTCTGCGACACAATTTTATGAGGGACAGTATTATATACGACACCGGCATACAAAATCATGATGCATGCAGTCAGCAACACATCGGCATCAAATGAAGGTGGGGGTAAAGTAGAGAGGAGGGGGGGGGGGTGACAGAAATGATCAATAGACCTCCCTCAAAATACTGACGAGGGAGGGGGAGTGAAAGAGAGAGAGACAGATGTACACGCATATCATAACATACACATGAACTGGTGCGCGCGCGCGCACACACACACACGCACGCATATAGGGGAAGACGGGGTAAAAACATGGGCGGGTAAGAAGCCCACCCTAATTATCTCATGAAATGAAGCACATTTCAGTCTCATTTTGCCCATGACTGAGACGAGCGTTAATGTCTAGCATTCGTCTCATGGGCAAATTTGACTGAAATTTTCTTTATTTCATGAGATAATTGGGGTGGGCTTCTTACCCGCCCATGCGCTTTTTACCCCGTCTTCCCCTATGCATGCACGCATACAGACATACATACACACACACACACACACACACACACACACACACACACACACACACACACACACACACACACACACACACACACACACCTCCACCGCCATCATCATCACCATCATCATCATCTTGGCTCGATCGCCTCTCCTCAGACCGTGACGGGGAAGGTGGATCTAACGGCCGAAGACGAGTTGCCGGTCCACGCCCACTGCAAGCACTGGTGTGGCTGAACAGACCAATGCGAGATAGACAGACCCGGTCGCAGCGACTGCAGGTATAGGACATCTGGTCTGGGTTTTCTGTGGCAGCAGCGGCTCCATGCCTCTTCCTCAAGTTCCTGAGAACGCAGGCACGGGCGTGGCTGATAAGACCGATGCGAGAGTGGCAGACGCGGTCGCAGTGCCTGCAGGTGTAGGACTTCTGGTCTGGGTTTGCTGCGTGCGTAGCAGCAGCTCCGAGCTTCTTTTCTCTCAAGCAGGCACCGGCGTGGCTGATAAGACCGATGCGAGAGTGGCAGACCCGGTTACAGTGGCTGCAGGTGTAGGATCGGTGGTTAGGGTTTGCTGCAGCAGCGGCTCCATGCTTCTTCCTCCTGTGCGGCTTTTCGTCTTCCAGGGTGGTGGCTCTGTGGGTGTTTTCCGACAAGCCGCTGGTGGAGACCACTCGGCTTCCAATATCGTCCTGCAGCAAGACAAGGGGTCCCATGCAGGGACCCCTTTATTTTAGGTATTGATGAAGTCCTAGAGGAGGGATAGAGGGTCCCTGTACGCTACGTTGAAAATGCATGAACTGAAAATGATATTTCGAGTGCTTGTGATGAGTAACTTGATTGAAGTTTTCAGAATGTGTGAGTACGCACGCACACACGCACGCACAATACGCACGCACGCACGCGCGCGCGCACGCACGCACACGCACAAGAACGTGGTTTGTTAGTTTGCCCATTTTATTGCATCCCTGGGACCTAGATTCTCATAGAGGGTCCTTTTTGCAAATGGGGGTCATTGGATCCCTGTTAGGCATAGCCTGTCGTATGCAAAAAAGTAGCATCGTGTAAATACTTCGCTCGCTACTATGAGACTTAGCATTTGCGGCATTTGCGACATTGAGCGAATTTGTTAAAATTTCACTTTTTTCCGTAATGTCAATATGAACGATTTGAGTACGGAAAAGTGTTTCAAATAGATCTACGGAAAAAGTGAAATTGCGTTCATCCTTATTGTCGCAAATGCTAACTCATAGATAGCCTACCGACTGATTAACTAGTCAGACTTGAATTTGATATAAAATAAATATTGATGTCTTTTAAGTTTTAATGTAAAATAATTAGGTTGACACAAATTCTGCTGGTCGTAAATGTTAAGTCTCAGCATCAATCCCTTCCTCCTCTCCCCCCCTAAAAGCGAGATTTGATTACATTTAAAAACATAATGAATTACTCAATTAGATCTATTCATTGAATTAACAAGTTTTTCTTTCAATCTTTGTTGATTTTTAACGTATGCTTTACTAAAGCCTGACTTTAGTCTAGATTTATAATAATGTACAGAATCTGAGAATGAGAATCCACAAGATTTACCTACTCACTTGTAGATGAATGTTTAGCACCAAATTGTAGCTTGGTTAAGGCCCACAACAGTCAATCATCGTAATCAGTATCTACAGGATTAAAAAAAAGATATAAACTTGTTAATTAGGCCTATTTAGAAAGCTGTGGGGCCTAGTAGGCCTAAGATCTTTTAGAAAATGAAAAACCAAAAGGAAAACGAGAATGACGTCATCAAGACGCATTTTAAAGTCTGTAAATTTGCAAGGTGACGTCGAAAAAAGGCACCCCGAACCAGACTAGAGAGACTTTGACTTTGTAAATTGAGTGTCTTTGCCCGAACACACATACACATACACAGAGAGAGAGAGAGAGAGAGAGAGAGAGAGAGAGAGAGAGAGAGAGAGAGAGAGATTATACTTATTAACCAACACGAGTTTCCTAAAATTACAGAACTATGACATCATTTCTACCTTTATACTAATTGCGTCATCTTGTAAGTATACTAAGGTAGACTGTTACATATTCGGCCAGTTTAGACAGTTATGGTATGTTTCGACATATTCTGGCTTGTAGATACAGCATCTGACTCATTCTGAGTCATATTTTTAATCCATTAAATAATAGAATCGATCAGAAAGTGGTTTAACGAAAATGTTCTCATGAATATTCACCAGAAAATGGCTGCAAATAAAGTCATGTGTCTTGTGACAATTTCATCCATATCCCATGCAATTTCGTCCAGGCACCACATGCAATTTCGTCCAAAGACAAAGAGCAAAGCACAGTGACTCATAGTTTGAAATATATTAACAGAATAGCTGAATATGGGTTTATTTTCTTCTCTCTTTTTTTTTAATATATTAAGATAATGTTGTGTTTGATGGGAAGATAAAAGAAAAGGCCTCTTGCAAATTTTATAATTTACGCATTAAAGTAAATGGGAAGTATTGTTTTTTAATTTTGATTTGTTTGGTTTTTTTGGCTCCTTTTGTTGCCTGCTTTTTGCTCCTTTTGCTATATTTGCTGTTTTCTTGTTTGTCTATGTCGATAAAGGCGCATTCGCCGAAATATCCAGTAGTTTTGTTTTGTCTCTTGTGAATAAAATAACGTCACTTTACACTTGTCGTGTAGTTGTTTGTTGTATTTATCAAGAGGATCAAAAATCCACTGTGGCACCTGTAAGCCCCTCAGTAGTGACATGATAAAAGTTCGTTTAATGTCCTTCGGCCTGAAACAGGCACATATGGGGCATTGTTAATTATAAAGATGGTGGGACGATCCTGGAGGTATTGCAATACCAGGAAATTCCCCAACAAATTTAAACGATAGAGTAGTCAGAAACTGCATTGGACGAAATTGCATGGATGCTTGGATTTTTGCCATACAAATTCGTCCAATTGATTTGTCATAAATATATTAATCTAAATTAAAAAATAAAATTGCCTATTGAAAATTAATCATAATAAAATACATGCATGATAAAATCACACATGTTGTAAAAACAAAGGAATATTAACATTTGTTTTTAGGCACCTGTTTCTACGTGATTTACAGTTTTATGGTATGTGACCACTGCCCTCTGTATACAATACTACTCTATTCACGATGGCGACGATGTGACTGTCTTCAGGCAGTTGCTAAGATTTAGATCCAGTTTTTTTATGCAAATCACACAAACTTAATTGTAGTGAATGAACTAATGAATAGTACTGTTTTTTAATCATTGGGATTTCTTTTTTACAACAGCTATGTGTGTTTATTATCCTTTTTTAACAACACAGGAAAGTGAGTAGGGGACAACGGGGTAAAAAGCGCTATGTGTAAGAAGCCCCCCCCAATTATCTTGAAATGAAGCAAATTAGTCCTTTAGAATGAGAGAGCGTTAACTAATTCGTCTCATGGGGAAATTTGACTTAAATCTTCTTTATTTTGAGAAAATTGGGGTGGGCTTCTTACCCGCCCATGCGCTTTTTACCCCGTCTTCCCCTAACCATGCAAACTGAACGAAGTTGCTTGGTGGACGAATTTGTAACACCCTACTATATAACCAAAACGCGCCGAACTAAGTAGGCTGATCAAACACCCAGTTCTGTATGGTCTACACCATTAATTTAACCAGTTTTGATGTGATGCGAAGTTCTATGGCTTTGCTTGACAAAGTGTTGTAGGCTTCAGAGTCTATGATAAAGTGTAGTCCAGATATTGAAATAACGGCTGTACTGACATTGATTATTCTTCATGGAAACGTGCATGGTAAATAATGGTTTCTTCTGCCAGACCAGAAATTCTGCTGCTACAAAAAATAGATAAAGAAGTTTGAAAACTTTGAAGTTGAAAGTACATAAGGTAGTCTAGGCCTAAATAATATTCATAAGGTAATATATTGTGCACGGTTTTTCTAACTTTTATTTTTCTCTTCACTTTAATACTTACTGATCGATTTTTGCTTGCGTGTTTACTATTCGTGGTGGATGACTCCTGATTTAACGGTAAGTTCAATATTTAATTTAAAAAAAACCATAACACTATTAACAGGTCAAGCATGCAAGGCCTAAACTCCCAGTGTTTATATCCTTGTTTTATGAATAGAGTAGAATAGCTACGATACAAGACACACCACACGCACGCTACGCACATGATTGTTTTAACTTAGTGCTTTTTCCTGAATGTCCTTCCCCTTTGACCAGGTCAAAGACTGTCCAATAAAATTATTTGGAGACCCTTTTGTAGGGGTCAAGTAGTAGACCTAGAGCATTGTGCTTCTTTCTTTAGCCCCTTTATTGTCTGACCGGAAATAATACAAACATTATTAAAGACCCACCAGATCACGTGTCAAAATCCGTTTTTGCTCTTATAGCTGGTAAGAAACCTTGTTTTGACCAACTCCCATGCAAATGTCCCCTGTATTTCTCGGTTAATTCCAACCTTTTAAAGCTGTATTAATAACCTTTTTGGAATACTAACCCTATCCTAACCCTAGGCCATTATCTAATAGGACCCCCCCCCCCCCCCCCCCCCCCCCCCCCCCCCCCCCCCCCCCCCCCTATGTATTGCAGTACCCCCTATTTGTCACAGTCGTGGCAGTGCACGGCGCCATTTGTCACAGTCGGGTGAAGTTCATTGCGTTTTCCATGAGACGAATGCTAGACATTATCATGGGGGCGGGGGCTTCATTTCATGGCTAATTGGGTTACCCGCCCATGCGTTACCCCGTATTCCAAAAAGGTTATTAGCTAAAAAGGTTAATAAAATACAGCTTTATGTTTGGTAAGAAAGGCAAAAACGGAAAATTGCAAATTAACCGAGAAATGCAGGGGGGGGGGGGGGGGGGCACATCTTTACCTTTACCCATCATTTTAAAGAGCAGCCTCAATTTGAAGTTGGGGACATTTGTATGTGGGTCACAGCTACCCAGAAAAAAACCAAGGGACTTAATCGTGGTGCGTCAGTGCATGTGCCTTTAAAAATGGCCTTTCCACACTCTCCTTCCAATGAAGGTGTGTATGTCTTATCTGAATGGAGGGAATACATTGTGTAAGACTGAATGTATATCCTGTGAATTTTTTTAAAACCACTTTTTTCAGTATCCTTAGATTCATTCATGAGAGGAAAAAGGCAGCCTGACAAGAGAGATCGAGGAGACAAAGAAGACAGGAGAAACGAAGGAAAATAAAGCATCCAAAGTTCACAATTCCAGAATCTGAGAACACTTCAACCCTGTTTTCCTGCTGTTTGTTCACTGTTGGTGTAATTTGGTTTGCGTAACATTAGTAATGGGAGTGTGACTGATTCTGGAAGTCTTGACAAAGATACGAAATGCTAACACATTTTGATCTTCTTGTTTTGTTTCTTCCCCCTCAGATCTGAAAGAGGTTGGGAGAGGAGAAGGAGACACAGAAGGCAGAAGAAAAGAAAACCCCCACATCCAAACTACACATTCAAGAGTCTGAGTACGATTCATCCCTGAAAGACAGACGGAAAAGAAGAAGAAGAAAACAGCGGAAAAAGAAAAGCGTAGGCCTAGAATCAACAAAACTCGGTGCCTGAATGACAGAATGGCGTAGAAAGAGACGAACATTTTCTGGGCCTTCCAGTTCCACTGAATTCAGGAATCAGTTTTAAATCAAGCGCAGAAATTTGGAGGGAAGAACAGGAAAAGAAGACAAGAACGAAAAGAAGAAAGAAAGAAAGGAGAGGGTAAAGCGGTAATAAAAAGAAAACCATGTCAGAATAAGAAGAAGAAGAAAAGAGAAAGGAAGGAAGGAAGAAAGAAGAAGAAAAAGAAGAAGAAAGAAAAAGAGAAAGGAAGGAAGGAAGAAAGAAGAAGAAGAAAAGAGAAAGGAAGGAAGAAAGAAAGAAGAAGAAAACAAAACACACACGCACCATCATCAACAAAGGAAATGACACCTGACATTCTAAAATCTTGAATCTTCACTTTTCTTAATCCCTGAAACATAAAAGACGAAGAGGAGAAAAAACAGAAAAAAAAGAGGTTCAAATAAAGGAGGGGAATTTTTTTTTTTTTTTAAAGACGGATTGAAAAAAAGAAACAAGAAAAGAAAGAAAACTACACACAAACTTCTAGGACGGAAAAGACAAGAAATAAAGGAAGAAGCGAAAAGCAATAGAGAAAAGAAAGTGAACAAAAAAAAGAAAGAAAGAAAGAAAAGAAAAAAAAAGGAAAAGGCGAAACGAAAAGAAAGGAAATTGTTCCAGAAAAGCTCCAGAAAGAAAGAAGAAAAAAAAGTCCGAAGAAAGTAAAGGAAAAGACAAGACAGTCATTTAAAAAAAAATTAAAAAAAAATTATGCGTGAACTTTCAGATAAAGTCAAGAAAGAAAGTAATTAAGGACAGAAAAGCTGAAAAAGAAAAGAAAGACAACGAAAAGAAAGAAATCACAACAACCAAAAACAACAACCAAAAAGGGTGGGCAAACCACACGAAAACAAAATCTTCCACGCTGACAGGAAAAGAAAAAAACTGAAAAAAGAACAAGAAATAAAAGTCCAAGAAAAGAAAGAAATGACAACCAACAACGACAACTAAGAAAAGGGGGCAAACCAAACCACACGAAAACAAACTCTTCCACGGCTCAAACTCTAAACTCTTAACAAGCAATGTCGACCAAATCAAAAAGCAAGAAGCATCATGGCGGCGGGGGAGGAGGGGGGCGCGCGTTGCGTCGCAGCGCCAGTACCAAGTCAATGATGGCCCTGTCAGATAACGGGGGCACCCTAGAGGAAGCGTCCTCCTCCAAGTCCGAGGATCCTACTGCTGCGGGGGGGATCGTCATACCGGCGCGGAAGGGGGGGGACCTGCCGCAACTGTTGACCGGGGACCTGGCCAACGACTTCCACGCGCTGTGCCTCTCGCACGGGCTGGAGTACGTTCCCGCTATCGTGCCCCGTCACCGTGACCCCAGCGACGGCAGTCATCACTCCGCGCATGTGGGTAACACGATGGCTGGGGTGGTTAGAGCCCTCGAAGGTAAGTGTGGGGGGGGGGGGGGGGGGGGGGGGCCCAGGCAAGACAGTTAGTAGGGTAAGACGGGGTAATAAGCCCATGGGTGGGTAAGAAGCCCATGCCAATTATCTCATGAAATGAAGAAAATTTCTGTCAAATTTTGCCCATGAGACGAGTGTTAAAGTTTAGCGTTCGTCTCATGGGCAAAATGAGACTGAAATTTGCTTCATTTCATGAGATAATTGGCATGGGCTTCTTACCCGCCCATGGGCTTTTTTTTTTACTCCGTCTTCCCCTCATAATTATGCATGCATGCGCACATATGCGTGCATATGTACACATGCATGCACTTGAGTGCCGTGTGCGCAAAACACACTCACGCGCGTGGGCAGTACTCAGGGCTCCCAGGGACCCCCATTTGGGGGTCTATAAAGCACTCATAAAATTCTACAGGACCCTCTAAAAGAATGTGCAGGGGATCCCAGGGATGCACTAGAAAAATTATTTTTAACATTCGCTATGCCATTGGGACCCTCTATCCCGCCTCCAGGACCCTCTATACTGTAAGTGAAGGAGTCCCTGGGACCCCTTGTTTTTGCGGGACGATTGGGAGCCCTGCGGCACATACACACACACACACACACACACACACACACACACACACACAAATGAGTGGCGAGCCTCTGGCTGCGACGCACTCTCCAAGTGGGAGCAACCCAAATTTCACAGAGACGCCTCTGTGACTATAAAGTACCAAATACACATACACGCACACACGCACGCACGCATTCGCACGCGCGCGCACACACACACACACACACACACACATACACACACACTCACTCACTCACACACACACACATGGTTAAAAAAAAGTAATACAGGTAGGCCTACTTACACATGCACGCATGCACATACGTATGCACCCATGCACGCGCACACGTTTTCATGGAGGGTATGTTTTGTGCACACAGGGTATTTCAAAATGCAATGATCTCGGTGTACATAATTTCTTGCGTGGAGATAGTCATTAGTATAAAATATTCCATGTAAAGTTTTCACACACGGTATTTCAAAATGCTATGATCTGTAAGCCCTACATAATTTCTTATGTGTAGATAGTCATGTAAAGTTTTCGCACATGGTATTTCAAAATGCTATGATCTGTAAGCCCTACATAATTTATTATATGTAGATAGTCAATATTATATCTGTAAAGTTTTCACACATGACTATATCAAAATGCTATGATTTCTGCATATCTTCTTATGTGTAGATAGTCCCTACTATATTATATTCAATGCCAAGTTTGTTTGAAACGGTGTGCGTTTTGTTGAATAAAATGCAAAACGTGCATTTGAAATGCTTATATAGTGGTTTGCCAGTATTATAATTGACAAAAAGACATTTTGTTTTGAATTGGAACTGAAGGTCAAAGAAGATCAGTGAAGTCCAACAAGATGCACAAGAAATCTGACAAGGTACGTTTTACATTTTATGTTTTGGTATTTTAGTATCTGAGTTTGGTATGTTCAAGTCACAGAGACACTGTGAAATTCGGGCGCAGCGCCTACACAATTTTTTTTTTATTTTTTTTTGAGGGGCGGCAGGGTGAGGAGGGTGTGTGGGCAGACTTGGTAAACCTAGCTATCAATTTGACCATAGTCTACCAGGCAGCGGGATTTCTCCCTGCTCTTACCGACTTTTTTAACTGTCGTGGGATTTTTACGTGCGTAAAGCGCACGGGTCAGACTAGCTTTAAGTCCCCCGCATCCGAAGGACTCGACGACGTTCAGTTCGATTTTCCTGTCGAACTAGAAAGAATGGGTGAGGCCGGGATTCGAACCCGTGTCACTCACGTTGCAGTCACGCATTACATTTGGCGGGCGAATGTCTTAACCACTCCTGCCACCTTTATCCATAGATTATTCAAAACTCACTCTCTGTCAAAAGTCAATATTAACTTTAGTAGGTGAAGACGGGGTAAAAAGCCCATGGGCGGGTAGGAAGCCCATGCCAATTATCTCATGAAATGAAGCAAATTTCAGTCACATTTTGCCCATGAGACGAGTGTTAATGTTTAGCATTCGTCTATGAGATAATTGGCATGGTCTTTTTACCCGCCCATGGTTTTTTTACCCCGTCTTCCCCTATCTCATAAACTGAGATAGTACAACCTGTTAACACTGGTAGCAGCATGCAAATGAGCACAAACAGCCAGTCGTGTTGGCAGTATCTTAGAATTGACATGTTACTACCGTGTTAACTGTTTAAGGCGCGCCCATGAGTACTGTACCAGGTGCACACAAGAGACACCACGATAAACACATCTTTCTGGAGAGAGAACAAAAGATATATTTAAGCAACAAAGATGTATATGATGTAGGTAAATTTTAAGAATAGCCCCCTCCCTTGCCCCTTCCATTAATTTCAGACGGTTTCAGGTTAGGGTTAGGGTTAGGAATATCCGGGTTAGGGATAGGCTTAGGAATATCCGGGTTAGGAATAGGCTTAGGCCGGGTTCACATAAGACGCGTAAGTTCATGACGGAAAACCCTAAACAAGTGGAAGAAAGAAGGATACACGTTTACGCATATAGGGGAAATTCGGACACGTGCGCAAATATTTTCCCTTCTTTGTTTCATTTATGGATTGCGCACGGGTTTCCGCATGGAATTTCCGCTCATGTGTGTACACGGCCTTAGGGTCAGATTAATCATCAACTTTTATTTGTTTGTGTATTTGACACTAAACGGACCCGGCTATCCCTATCCCTAATATGAAATCGTCTAATCCCCCCCCCCCCCCCCACCCCCCCAAAAAAAAGATAAAATGATGGTATGTTATGAGATTGACACTTAACTGACACTAAGCCTACCCCTAACCAAAACCCTATTTCTAACCCTAACCCTAACTGAAACCGTCTGAAATGAATGGAAGGGGCAGAGGAGTGGGGGGGGGCTATTCTTAACATTTGCCAATGATGTATATAGTCAAGTACATGTACACTGCACTATTGTACTAAGCAAAATAGACACATATGAATGAGTAGGTCTACTGTTAATTACAACACAACGAATGCAAAATGTTTTTTAAAATGTTAGCGTTTGTTTTAAGAAAACTATATTAGACACTCATGTATAAGAGCCTTGTATATTTTGATCATATATTTCTGATCAGGATCATCCATGTGTGCGTGTGCGCGCGCGCGTATGATATGTGTGTGTGTGTGTGTGTTTGTGAGCGTTAGTGTAGTCTATGCGCGTGCCATGGGTGGGTGCGTGCTTGTGTATGCATGTATGCGTACTTGCCTGCGCGTCGTGTGTGTGTGTGTGTGTGTGTGTGTGTGTGTGTGTGTGCGTGCGTGCGTGCGTGCGTGTGCGTGCGTGCGTGTGCGTGTGTGTGTGTGTGTGTGCAGACTCCCATATCTCCACGTGGTGAGACTGACGAGCCTCCAGGCTCCAAAGTGGAAGCGATGGTGCCTCGTAAGAAATCCTTCAGCACCACCGTAGCTAGTAGCCTTATAGACAAGCGGCCCTGTGTACAGGCAAGGAAACAACAAGGGTCTCTTCCATTCTGTTTTCCCACATTCGTATGGTCGTGTAGCCAAAGGGCACATACACATTATATGCGCACAAGTTCCGCGTGGAAAGCCATGCACAATCCACACAAAAAAACAAAATCTGGAGTGTGCGCGAATGAGGTTTTATACTACTCCTTGCCGACACGAAAGGGCGATGATTTTAGGCCCGAACTGCTGATGCCCCCTGGTGACGAGTCAGGAGCAGATTATTTTCTGTGGCTATATATACCACTAGCTCCTGACAGGCAAGGGCGATAATCGTAAGTAGGGGGCGTTCGCATCTCAGGTCAAGAAACAGGGGCAGAGAATTTTCGGTATAAAGCCTCTTGCCAGCACGCTGAAACCCATGCGCGATCCCATCCGTTTATTTCTTGTATGAATGTACGGGGTTTCCCGCACTGAACTTGCGGATCGCGGATCAAATGTGTGTGTGCCCTAACTAACATCATCACATAATATAATGTATTAATGTCATTATTAAAGGGTAATTGCCTAACAACTAACATCATCACATAATATAATATATTAATGTCATTAAAGGGTTATACTCGTGGCGGTACCATAGCCGATGAGGTTTAACCGAGGCGTGGTTACTGCTACACTTATCTGTATTGTTAAAATATCGGGACTTTACTGGTGTTGCACTGCCTCCGGGCATTGCCTCCAGTATCGTTCCCACCATCTTTGTATTTACAAATGTTCCATATGTGTCTGTTCCAGACCGAGAGGACGTAAAACACAATTTGTCCTTCCTTCATGTCATTATTAAAGAGCAATTGCTTAACAACTAACATGATCACATAATATATTGCTTAATGTCATTATTAAAGGGTAATTGCTTAACAACTAACATCATTACACACATATATATGTATTAATGTCATTATTAAAGGGTAATTGCTTAACAAATAACATTAAATATTAATGTCATTCTCAAAGGAGTAATTGCCTAACAACTAACATGATCGCATATGCATTGCTGTCGTTATTAAAGGATAGTTGCCTTACAACTAACAGGATGACATTGATGTCATTGTATTAATGTCATTATTAAAGCCGGGATAAATTATTGCCCAACAACTAACACGATCACATAATGTAACTTAATGTCCTTATTTAAAGACAATTGCTTAACAACTAACATATAGGGGAAGACGGGGTAAAAAGCGCATGGGCGGGTAAGAAGCCCACCCCAATTATCTCATGAAATGAAGCAAATTTCAGTCTCATTTTGCCCATGAGACGAGCGTTAATGTCTAGCATTCGTCTCATGGGCAAATTTGACTGAAATTTTTTTTTATTTCATGAGATAATTGGGGTGGGCTTCTTACCCGTCCATGCGCTTTTTACCCCGTCTTCCCCTATATTGATGTCGTTATTGAAGGAAAAACAAAATAAGAAAACAATAATAACAAAAATAATCTCTAACTAACAATTGTTAACGTAAGTGATCAATGAAGTAACAGAATTAATGTATTGAAATTAATAAAAGACACATCAAAGTAAATCTACAATTTCTGATTGTGCAATAATAATAGCAACATTTATGATGAAACGGTTGGATAATAATTATTTGACTGTAATTTTGAAAACTGATAGATTTTTCTCTATATTAAATTGTAGTTAAGATAGGACATTCTATCAACAAATGACGCACTGAGATAGGCATTATGCTTGATGAAAAAAAAAGTATATGTGTTTGCCGATTGAACGTTCTTCTCTAAATAAAATTTTGAGTTTGACGTTGACTTTGACACCCCCCCAACCCCCACCCCCCTCTTTGCTGCTTGATTTAGCATCACGTTGGATTCCGCTGAGCAGGTCTTGGCTGGCTGGGTCATTTGGTTTTTTTGTAGATTAGGTTTCTTGCCACCTGATATGACCCACCTACATAGCTATGGAGAAAGTAGCACGTCATCAGGGGGCCGTTTCACAAGGGCTAACGTTACGTAGCGTGAGCGCAAATCGGCGAAAACGGTACTAAGAAACACCTGTATCGCCGACGTTTGCCAAAAACGTTTTGTGGCTACTCACAAAGTATCTCTTGGCGAACTATCACGTGACTAGCATGGGGTGAATACATTTCTTGTCGTTGATTGGTCCATTAAAGTTTGGTTAAAATAATAATTTTTTTGACCAATCAGAGAAGAGCTTGTAATATTCTTCCGCAAACGTTTTATAAAGTGTTTCTCATGCCGCGTTTGGTGTAAGCGTTATTCGCGTGGCGACCGTTATCTAGAAAGACTAGACCCTGGCCCGTGTGGCGACCGTTATATAGAGAAACTATATAGACCCCAGGGTCTAGTTTCTCTAGGTAACGGTCTAGATAACGGTCGCCGCGCGAATAACGCTTACACCAAACAAGGCCTAAGAAATACTTTGTAAAACGTTTGCGGAAGAATATTACAAGCTCTTGTCTGATTGGTCAAAAAAATGTATTATTTTAACCAAACTTTAATGGACCAATCAACAACAAGAAATGCATTCACCCCATGCTAGTCACGTGATAGTTCGCGAAGAGATACCTTGGAAGTAGCCACAAAACGTTTTTGGCAAACGTCGGCGAAAGAGGTGTTTCTTAGTACCGTTTTTTGTTGCCGATTTGCGCTCACGCTACGTAAAGTTAGCCATTGTGAAACAGCCCCCTGAATTAATGTATCAAAATAATTTACCTCTTGAGCTATCAATTCCTTTAAATTCATACAAAAGACAATTTATAAAGAGAATTTGAGGAGTATGATATTGCTTTTACTTCATTAGAATAAATATCTAGGGTCATATCATATATAGGTCTGACCTTTACTAAGATGTCTGTGTCTGCTTCCTCATCCAACATGTTACGGTCATCTATAACAATACCTTTTATTTGTTTCTGAGTGATTCCGATCAATATCATATTGAACCGTTGACTGGACTTTAGCTGGGTCACTTGTAGGTTAGGATTCCTCTGTGTTTTCTTTTTTCTTTTTCCCTCTGACTTCAGACCTCGAGCGTGAGAGTTCCAAACAAACTAGGGGATGACGGGGTAAAAAGCGCATGGGCGGGTAAGAAGCCCACCCCAATTATCTCATGAAATAAAGAAAATTTCAGTCAAATTTGCCCATGAGACGAATGCTAGACATTAACGCTCGTCTCATGGGCAAAATGAGACTGACATTTGCTTCATTTCATGAGATAATTGGGGTGGGCTTCTTACCCGCCCATGCGCTTTTTACCCCGTCTTCCCCTAATTGTGTTAATTGTGGGTGCTTTACCGGAAGAAGAAGAGGTCGATGCGTTAAAAGCATGTTTCTATCTCGTAGTTGTAGGCTACGGATGTGTGAATAAAGTAACAAGAGGAAAAATAGATGGATGAATCTGTCGTCAACATGAATACTTTCATCAATTTAGTAAAGCCATATTTATCCCAAGATGGCGGCTGCTGGGCCCCTCCTTAGGTCACTGCATGAAAAAGGAACATGGCGACAACTGGTAAGTGGTATCCAGCCCTATCTATACCTCTGCTTTTGCTTTGCAGGTGGAGCTTGGCAAGCGGACCCACGCTGTGACGGACATCTACATCGAGGGCTGGAAGGTATTATTATTATTAGGTATTAGTATTACGTATTATTATTAGTATTATTATTAGGTACTTTATAGTCACAGGTATTATTATTATTATTATTATTATTATTATTAGGTACTTTATAGTCACAGAGGCGTCTCTGTGAAATTCGGGTTGCTCCCACCTGGAGAGCGCGTCGCAGCCAGAGGCGCGCTACCCAATTCCAAAAAAAAAAAGTGCATGCGATTTTTGTGTGACTGATGAGGAAGGAAAGGGAGGGGGTGGGGGTAAATTTTTACCAAATGACAACGTTTTCGTTGCCACTGGGTTTAACGTATGCTAAGTGCATGGACACGCAGGACCTCGGTTTATCGTCTCATCCGAAAAAAACTCCACGTTCAGACCGTTAAGGCCTAGTGCAAAGTGAGAGGAAAAATCCCCTGTACTGACCCAGGTGGACGGGATGATGATGGACATCTTGAGCCAGTGCTGCCTGGCGCTGCAGGACCTGGTCCACCTGCAGCTGTGGGACGTGGGCCTCACCCCCCAGGCCGTGCTCACCCTGGCCTCCTCCATGCCCCGGTTCCCGCGGCTCGCCTCTCTGACCCTGGACGCCAACCCTTTGAAGGACGCCAAGGTGGCCACTCTGATGGAGGGCGCCCGCAGGCTGGAGACGTTGTCGCTGCGGTTCTGCCACCTGGACGACCTCAGCGCCTACAGGTGGGGTGAAGTAAGGTCGTTCACCGAGCTCACAGCACACGAATTCATTCCCCACATTATGACTGCTTTTACTTTTAGGCCGTGTACACACATATGCGGACGTTCCATGCGGAAACCCGTGCGCAATCCATAAATAAGTGAAGCAAAGAATGGAAAAGATTTGCGCACGTGTCCGAATTTCCTCTATAAGCGTAAACTTTTATCCTTCTTTCTTCCACTTATTTAGGGTTTTCCGTACGGAACTTACGCGTCTAATGTGAACCCGGACTTATCCAGAGAGCTATTTGGTTTAAACAAATCTTTATTCCTTTGAAAACGATCAAACAGAAAGACAATTAGAGCAAAAACAAGCTCGAAGCTTATAGTGCCGTGCTCCTAGAGAGCTATTTGTTGCAAGCTATTTCCTTGCACAAGTCATAGGCCATGTTTCTTCCCAATGATTGTTGTTAGGGACAGGGAAAGACCTTACATATGATAAAGTGGTAACAACAAAGAAAAGAAGGGATAAAAAACATGGATTGGTATATATGTTACAGTAAATTTACAAAACCAGGAAATTTGTAAATTTTCTAAAATTTTCAGGGAATTTGCAAATTTCCTGTTTCACTCGGGGATTTTGCAAATTTCCTAACATTTTCAGGAAATTTACAGATTTGGAGGTCCAGGAAATTTGCAAATTTACTAAAATAACCATTTGAGACAATCAATTGCTATGTAAGCCAAGAAATTAGAAAATGTACTGAATTAGTGTAGTGTGTGTGTGTGTGTGTGTGTGTGTGTGTGTGTGTTGAGAAAGAAAAGCATGCATTAACTGTTTCACTCAGGGATTTTGCAAATTTCCTAAACAATTTCAGGAAATTTGCAAATTTCCTGATTTGGAAGTCCAGGAAATTTGCAAATTTACTTCAGTAAAATTGAGAAACAAATGCATGCAAAATTCTGGAAATTTGCCAATTTCCTGACATTTTTAAGAAATTTGTGCAAAATCCCTGAGTGATTCAGGAAATTTGCAAATTTACTGGTTTTGTAAATTTACTGTAACATAAATTTATGATATACTGGTGATGAGTTCTAAACATAGGCATGAACTAAGAGCAGTGTGGCGCGGGTGCTGTGCGAGAGGTTCGAGTGATTCCACCTCTGCAAGTTTTTCTGACTGTGTGTGGTTGTAGTGCTTGCTGTGCGGAGATTTTTGTACGAGTATTTCAAGATGAGTGACTTATTCATTTGGTGTGGGTTTTTGTTATGCCCCGTTGCCTTTGAAAAAGACCCTTCCATCCTACCTCTCAAATGGTCTCCACGCTTGCACTGCTCGCTCACTCTGATCTTCCCATGCCAAACAGTCGAAAGTTCCTAAAGTGAATTTAAAAGTCTTTTGGACAACGCAGTTTTAGTTTTTGTGCTCCCACTGTTTGGAACTCTTTGCCTGTTCACTTCCGTCACCAACCATCACTTCCCGCTTTCAAAACCCAACTGAAAACTCAGCTGTTTCGAAGAGCTTTTTCTCTGTAACTTTCATAATTAGATGATGGTCGAGTGAATGTGGGAGAATGGTTGTGTATGTTTGGTGCATCTGCGTGTTAATCGGTGAATGTGAGCGCCTTGAGTTTAATGTTAAAGAAAGGCGCTATATAATATAAATACAGTGGAACCTTCCTTATATGACCTCCCATTATAAGACTCCCCCCCCCCCCCCCCCCCCCCCCATATAAGACCTACTTTTCTGAGACATTGCCCTTCTTTGTAAGTATTAAATTAAACCTAGCTCCCTTATAAGACCCCTCCCTTCAAAGACCTCATTTTGGAGGATTTGAAGGTCGTATAAGGGAGGTTCCACTGTACTATGTCCGTTTTACACGGATTTAATATAACAAAAATATTTCCAGAAACAGAAATTCTGTTGATGGGGCTCTGCCCCTGTACCCGACAGGGCCTCAGCAGCCCCTGGACTCCTGCCTTTCAGGTTTTTCTCTCGATTTTCTGGAATTGTACCCATGACTATGTATCATTATTTTTATTTATTATTATTATTATTATTACAGCATCGGCTGCGCCCTGGGCACGGCCTCCTGCTGGAACAAGAAGCTGGTGACCCTGAACATGTCCAACAACAACATCGGAGACCGAGGGGCCCAGCACCTGGCGCAGGGCCTGGTCACCAACAGGACGCTGCTCGTCCTCAATCTGGCAGCGAACCACATCGGGGACCAAGGGGCGTCAGCCTTGGCGGAGGTTCTCTCCTATATTGTCCTCACCCATGAACAGGTGAACAGCATATTGAACATTGATTTACCATTACATGTGTATCAAGTCAACCTGGCCGGGAACCAGATCGGGGACCAAGGGGCGTCAGCCTTGGCGGAGGTTCTCTCCTATATTGTTCTCACCCATGAACAGGTGAACAGCATATTGAACATTGATTTACCATTACATGTGTACCAAGTCAACCTGGCCGGGAACCAGATCGGGGACCAAGGGGCGTCAGCCTTGGCGGAGGTTCTCTCCTATATTGTCCTCACCCATGAACAGGTGAACAGCATATTGAACATTGATTTACCATTACATGTGTATCAAGTCAACCTGGCCGGGAACCAGATCGGGGACCAGGGGGCGGCTGCCTTGGCGGAGGTTCTCTCCTACCTTGTCCTCACCCATGAACAGGTATTGAACATGGTATTATCATTATTATGTTAATAGTAGTGTCCTCAACCTGGCCGGGAATGAGATCGGGGACCAAGGCGGAGGTTCTCTCCTGTCTTGTCCTCAGCCATGAACAGGTGAACAGTATGTGAAGCATGGCATTAAGTTTATTATGTTAATATTATAATCCTCAACCCTTTCCCCTAGTCCTGACAAAACACACACACACACACAAAACCCCAAGGTAGCTTCGGTACGTGTGTGATGTTGGCAATCATATTTACAAAAAAACACGTTCTGGTTATTTAATCAAGCACACACGATTTACCGACTGTTACGCAGGTTTTGGAACGGCGACGGAAGATTCAAGAGAAAGCTCAACAGCTGGGGGACATTCCCATGAAACAACATTCGTCGAAAAGCGGCCCGATCAGCCAAAGCCCCAGGCAGCAACACCACCTGCAGATGGACAAAGCGGGCCACGAGCGGCCCGGGGGTGACAAAACTCTGAAAAGCAAACGCTCTGTCTGCAACTTCAGTGTCACAAACCTGCTGCACTCCGAGACACCTCCCTCACGCGGCGGCAGCAGCAAGGAATCCAACTCCCCCACGAAGAAGAGCAAAAGGGAGGGGAAACAACAACAAAGTGCAAACGCCTCCTCCGTTGAATCCAGTCACAAATCGCGGGCGCAGAAACAGCCGCAAACACCCTCCAACATCCCCGCCAAGTCTCGGTCGCGCGGGGAAGTGGATGAGGTATGTATACGTAGGGGAGAACGGGATAAAAAGCCCATGGGCGGGTAAGAAGCCCATGCCAATTATCTCACGAAATAAAGCAAATTTCAGTCACATTTTGCCCATGAGATGAGTGTTAATGTTCATGGAATAAAGCAAATCTCAGTCAAATTTGCCCATGAGACGAATGCTAAGCATTAACACTCGTCTCATGGGCAAAATGTGACTGAAATTTGCTTTAGTCAAATTTGCCCATGAGACGAATGCTAAACATTAACACTCGTCTCATGGGTAAAATGTGACTGAAATTTGCTTTATTTCATGAGATAATTGGCATGGGCTTCTTACCCACCCATGGGCTTTTTACCCCGTCTTACCCTATGTATGTAAAGTATGTATGTAGGCCTAGGTATTTTGCATATATTTGTATACTTGTATATTTATAGTTAAGAATGATACATCTCAATAGTTTGCTGGCACCGTTCCACCGGCCTTAAGGATTTAAAACATTGGAAATGCAGAATATTACTTTTGTATCCAAATGCCATGTATTGAACTATTTGCTGGCACCGTTCCACTGGCCTTATAAGGATTTAATAGTGAATGCATAATTAGAAATGCTGAATACTTGAGTTTTACAAAACTTTTGTATCCACTTGCATGTAAACATGTGTGTATGTAGGTCTAAGTTGGATAGACGAATGGTTGTGTGCGTGTGCATGGTGTATGTGATGTGCGTGTGCGTGTGCGCGCGCGTGTGTGTGTGTGTGTATGTATGTGTGTGCGTGCGTGTGTGTGTGTCAAGTCAAAATGGTCTTTATTGAGGGTTAAGGAATAAGCTGTGTGTGAGACCAGGGATTGTATGTGCACGCAATGTTCAAAATAGTCGCATATTTTATTTTTAGGCTTTTCTACATATTATGTCGTCTGTTATTGTGTTGTGTTGTTGATTTGCTTTATCACTGCAAAAAACGAATTTCCTGTATAGACAATACAAATACAATGAAACCTCCGTTTTAAGATTTTGAAACATCATCCCAAATAAGGTCTTAAGTGGGAGGGAGTTGTATAAGGGAGGTAATGTTAATACTTACAAAGAAAGGGCAATTTCTCAGAGATCGAAGTAGGTGTTAAGTGGGAGGGAGTCTTATAAAGGGAGGTCTTATAAGCAGGCATCAGAATAGTCCAGGGCTCCCAATCGTCCCCCAAAACAAGGGGTCCCAGGGACTCCTTCACTTACAGCATAGAAGGTCCTAGAGGAGGGATAGAGGGTCCAAGTGGCATTGCGAATGCTAAAAAGAATGTTTCTAGTGCATCCCCGGGACCCCCTGCACATTCTTTTCGAGGGTCCTTTAGAATGTTAGTACTTCATAGACCCACAAATGGGGGTCCCTGGGAGCCCTGCTAGTCTGAAGTCCAATCCTCTGAAAACTGCGGTAAAAGGGCTATCTAGACCCTATAGACTGAAGAGGGACAACATCGAAATGAGTTTGGAACACCACCAATAAGGCTTAATATAGTGATAAATCACGTTTAAAATGCTATTTAACACAAAGGATAACACTGAATAAAAAGACAAAACCTCTGACAAGAGAAGCCAATCTTCTGTCAGAAATTCTTAATCCTCTGACAACTCTGATGCCTGTATAAGGGAGGTTCCACTGTATTGATTGATTGATTGATTGAGTCGAGGGCGGAGGTGGAGGAGGAGCCCCACCCTCTGCTGGAGGTGCTGGTGAGGCAGGACGGGGACCAGCTGTGGCTCCTGGGGAACCGCAGCCTGCTCAGCCTCAACCTGGCCCGCAACCTCATCGGGGAGAAGGGGCTGGGGCTGCTTTGGGACATGTGGAGGGTGCGTTAACTTCAAAAGTGCTCTATGATGAATAGTTTTTGTGGCATTCAATTTCATATTGGCATGCCACGAAAACACAAAAACCACCAAATTTAGTCTGCATGATAGGCCTCACCAATTCATCAGTCCCTTTGTTTTGTGTTTTATTGCACAGAAGAACACCTTATAAAACTACTGAAAAGATCCAACTCTCTTGGTTTTTGAAGATCTAATCAGAGGTAGGGGGCTAAGCCCGCTACCGTTTTTTTTATATTGGTAATTTGTTTTTAAATCATAAATATTTTTCTAATGCATGGATTGCTTTCAAACTTTGCATAGAAGCTGCCTGTGTTCCCCACAAGCTGTGTGCCAGATGTCATATTGATATGTGCAATAGAAGCTGAGAAACAAAAATTGCCCCAAATCCACCCGAAAACGTGTGCAGAAAGATGCAAAATCGAATTGGGACATAAATTTGACCAAATGACAACTTTTTCGTTGCCACTGGGTTTAACGTGTGCTAAGTGCATGGGCACATGGGACCTCTGTTTATCGTCTCATCCGAAAGACTCCACGTTCAGACCATAAGGCCTTGTGCAGAGTGAGAGGAAAAAATCCCCTGTACCCAGGTTCGAACTCGGGGGTTTATTTTACTGGAGGTGAACGCGTTACCTCTGTGCCACTCTACACCACACAAGTGTAAGCTTGGCATTGCCGTCTTTCAGGAGCAGAACGTGGTGTGGAAGAACCAGAAGCAGAGGACGCAGGGTCTGAAGCTACTGGTGGTGCACAGAAACGTGATGGCATGCATGTATAAAGCGGGAATTCCATATACGCGATAATGACTCAGCATAAATTAAAGTTAAATGATGATAAAACCAAAGCCCTTCTCATGCACACAGAAAGATCCTTCTCTAACTGTCCCAAGCCAGCCACTGTCCGTGTAGGAAACTACGACATTGAGTTCTCCTCCTTTGCACGCAATCTAGGATGCATAATCTCGCGCATCATGTCTTCACTGATGGATCCTCAGAAGGAGCAGTTAAGAACGGAGGTGCGGGCATCTTCATCAAGAAAACAGAGCTCTTCCGGCTGAGGACTGGTCACTGCAGACTGCTGAGCCACCTCAATCGACTCAAAATCACCCATACCGATGAATGTCCATGTGGTTCAGGATCCCAGACCCCTGAACACATACTACAATACTGTCCAACACATGATGCTCTACGACGCCAAACCTGGCCAGGGGGTGGTGGAGCTGCAGGTGCAGCTTTGGGGCAGCCGCACCGACCTGGAGAAGACAGTGGACTTCGTCATGGCGACCAATTTGAAAGTCTGACGCTGCCAGCTATATCGACCGCTGAAGAAGAAGAAGAATCATGGGTGCAACTACACAAAATGAAAAACCCTGAAAGGCCGGGGTCACGGTCTAGGGGTAATGTCCCCCTGCAGCTAAATTTTTTTAAATTTATGAAGGTATTTTAGTTTGCTTTTTCCACAATCTATACAAATGCTTATTTCAAAGTTGTTGTTTTTAAAATACAGTAGACACACAAAGATCTTGTTTAACAAAAAAGAAAAGAAAGAAGGAAATTCCTTTCTGATAAATTTCAAAAACAGGAAATCCTTGTATACAAGGAAAAGTTGCACCCACAGTGCTCCCAATCGTCCCGCAAAACAAGGGGTCCCAGGGACTCCTTCACTTACAGCATAGAGGGTCGTAGAGGCGGGATAGAGGGTCCCAGTGGCATTGCGAATGCTAAGAATTTTTCTAGTGCATCCCTGGGACCCCCTGCACATTCTTTTCGAGGGTCCTTTAGAATGTTAGTGCTTCATAGAACCTGGGAGCCCTGGCTCATGTGGAATTGCAAGCAACTTTTTAAGCCTGCGAAAACAGCGCATATGGAATTCCAGCTGGTATTACGGTCTTTCAGGGGCAGAACGTGGTGTGGAAGAACCAGAAGCAGAGGACGCAGGGTCTGAAGCGGCTGGTGGTGCACCGGAACGCGGTGCCCCCGGACCACAAGCTGCTGGGGGCCATGCAACACTACATGACCCTGAGGGACCCCACCAACAGGGTCCCCTACCTCTCCCTGTGCAAGGGAAACGTGTCCCCCTGCGCCATTCCGCCCTTGTGACATTGACACAGTATTGTTTGTTGGCTTTACCCTGGCTAAGAGACTCCAGGGATCATCCCAACAACAGCCGAAGCGCTTGAACATTTGTGGTACTAATGCATCAGGTAGGGATGGGAACATTACGTGTGTGACCGGTTTTTTTAGTACCCCGCCACATGGGCATCCACACTCCTAGATCCTATCTTCGGGGGAAGATAGTATGAAACCTATCACCATATCTTAGAAGTCCTCCCTAAAGGTCTGTGTACACGTTAACAATATTCACAAGATATTTCTATTTCTCCATGGCAACACAGTGAGATGCAAGTCATATTAAGAGTGGGCTATTACTGTGTTGCCATGGGGAAATAGAAATATCTTATGAATATTGTTAACGTGTACACAGACCTTAAGTGGTAGGATTTGATAGGACTTTAGAAGGACTCCTAAGATGTGATGATGATAAGTCTCATACTATCTCAATGTGAATACAGGCCGTGGAGTCGTTCCGTTAAGAGGCTGTTTATTAGCTACACGAAACCTGCTCTCGCTGTGTCTTGCACTCTCTTGTTAGCGTGCAGCAAAAGTGTAATTGGCATCTTATTTGACAAAGAAATGCAATGTAAGGAGATAGAGTGACCCCCAGTGGGGCACCCAGAAGCGCTCACCACACCCAGAAGCATGTCTGTTTTGTGACAATACCTAACTTACCTAAAAGCCGCCTCACATTGTCCAACCTTTTCAGTAGTTGGAAGAAAAAGCAGTTCTGAACTCTATTCAACTGCTTGTGGCCGTGTGCCGTCTTCACTATCAGCAAGCATTGGCTGTGTTCCCACAACTGCCTTAGTGAGCTGGAGGTAAATGGTGCAGTCATTGGTGGCCGTGTGCCGTCTTCACTATCAGCAAGCATTGGCTGTGTTCCCACAACTGCCTTAGTGAGCTGGAGGTAAATGGTGCAGTCATTGGTGGCCGTGTGCCGTCTTCACTATCAGCAAGCATTGGCTGTGTTCCCACAACTGCCTTAGTGAGCTGGAGGTAAATGGTGCAGTCGCCAATGAGAGACTTA
>JAGGCT020001443.1:0-32500 GCA_017654935.2 Phymorhynchus buccinoides
GTTATGAGCAATGACAGTAAAGTGTATGGATTAGTAATGTCAGTGTCTGTGTTGTTATGAGCATTGACAGTAAAGTGTGTGGATTAGTAATGTCAGTGTCTGTGTTGTTATGAACAATGACAGTAAAGTGTATGGATTAGTAATGTCCCATTTTTTTAATTATAATAAAGTCCATTAAAGTAAAGCATGAGAAATATTTCATGCCCTGCATTTTAAAATTAAAAGACTTACTGCCATACTCTGGTTGAATAAATAAAATGTACATAACCACAGTAAATGTAACATAACAATGATCTAAGACACACATTAAAAAACCGCTCCTTTGTGGGTATGAGCTGCAAACGCTGACTTTACAACACAATGCATAGTTCCCACCTGTGAAAGTCTCCTGTTTATCCTGTGTGGTGGAGCTTAAAGTTTGCCACATCACCTGTTTTTATAAAGAACAGAGATTTGTTAATTCCAAACATGTAAAGTAAATTTTAGTAAGCCATAAGAAAACCAGTAAGTCATTTACGACAGGCACCTGCCTATTACAGGAACACAATATGTCAATGTAAAAGCCCTTCGCCTAAAACTATGTACTAGTGCTACCAAGAACAAGTTGTTTTCTTGTTATCATCTGACGAAGTGTTAATGGGGCTTTATATTGCTTCTTCGTGACACGAAAGGGCGATCATTTTAAGACTGAATCGACCACGCTACACAATGACAAGTCAGGGGCAGAGTGCATACTTTTACTTCGTGTCAGAAAAAAGCAATAATTTTATGTAGGTGGCGCACACACTACATTGCACAAGACAAGGGAAGACATTTTTCAGTATAAAGCCTTATTATAATACGTCTTCTATATACGTCTTCTATATATTCAGTCATATAACACACATCACAACAGTTTAATAATAAACAATAAGTCATATATTTTGGTGTAAAATTATTTTGATTTATACACATATATATGAGATACATGCTAATCAAATGTCTAAACATCATTATTATGACAATGACAATGTCAATTCATTGATAATGCATAAGTGCATTGAAAAGACATAATTTATTAATATACTTATAACTAAAGAATACAATATATTAATACAATGAATCAATCCATATTACTTAACATGATTAATATAAATATTCTGCAAATTCCTAATACAGTGGAACCTCCCTCATAAGACCTTCAATAATCAACCAAAATGAGGTCTTATATGGGAGGGGTCTTATAAGGGAGGTAATTTTAATACTTACAAAGAAGGGCAATGTCTCAGAGAAGTAGGTCTTATATGGGAGGGAGTCTCATAATGAGACTCACTCCAACAAAGCAATGGCTGATGTTTTCCATTGATCAAGTGATATGAAAGTCACTCAAATAGACCATTTAATATTGTACAAACAGTAGCAGCAGGTTGCATTTGTCAGGAGTTCACATGTATGTTATTGCGGCATGGCTAATGTGACATCATTGACATGTACCTTGTTTTATTCATAATACTATAAAGAGGTTGGTGTGTGTGTGTGTGTGTATGTACATGTGTGTGTGTGTGCCGGTGTGCGCGCGCACACGCATGTGCATGAGTATATGGCTTCATTTACTTGACTTATTTCCTTGGATTCATTGTGGAGCATGGGGCCTCAGCAACAGTTCTCCAGCAGATTCGGTTTGGGGCAGCTTTCTCGAGTTCCCCCAGGACAAACTGAACTTCATTTCTTCCTTACAGGACCACTTCCACGTTGTCTTTGGTCGCATGCCCTGAGGGTTCCATTCCAGCGCCTTGTGTGTGATGATGCCGGGCAGCTTCCTGAAAGAGTGACTGATTCATCTTCATTTACATTATGTGTACATATATGGGTGCTCGTGTTTATCAATATACAGGGGAAGTAACACATTTTAGCATTCTCTATTTCATTTTGACGGTTTACTCCCATATATGAAACAAACAACTTATAGCTAGATTCAGTCTACCTAGATCCAGTCTACACACACACACACACACACACACACGCACGCACGCACGCACACACGCACACACACACAGTTATAAAACAATTCAAGTCTATCTTGTATTATTACGAGGATGCATACATTTTAAAATTAATAATTATAGCTTGAATTATCTACACACTGTGACCCCCCCCCCCCCCCCCCCCCCCTTCAAACACACACAACCTTCCCGTTCCTTATCTCACTGTCATTAAAATAGTTTCCCAACAAAATGGGAAAGGTAGGCCTGAACACGGTGCGTAGCGCTGTCACCACTACGACGCAGAGAGAAAAATTGATGATGACTGTGCCAATCTGTCAGTTTGAATTCCAACAGACCAACCCTAACCTTATTCCTAACCCTAACCCGAACCCTTTTCGTAACCTATTCCTATTCCTTACCTACGTTTAACCCTAACCCTAACCCTTAGTTGCCGTAGTGAATTAGCCCAGTAGAGTTATCGATACGCAGTGAAAGCCCGGCTGGTGTATCTTCATTTTCTTGGCAATGTTACCGATACGTAGCGATTGCGGGATGTCCCCCACGATAAGTAGACCTACAACAAAATAACAATTATTCATCTATCACTCAGTTTCTGAGCGCAGATGCCTCATGCTGCCATTCTGCGCATAACTACAAAATAGGCCCAGTCTGTCCCTCTTTGGCTTGAGGAAATCTTTATAAGAGTTTTTAGAACACTAAGGCAGAAATATCTAGATGACAGAAAGCCAAGGGAAAAGGTTATAAGCACAGAACTTTTACCAGAAGCTGGGGGAAGGGTGGTGGTGGAGGTAGCTATTTGTATGAAATACCTTACCGGTATCCGCACGTGTGGTGGTGGTGAGTGGGGTGGTGGTGGTGGTGGTGGCGAGACTCAGTTCAGGAAAGCACAATTTTCGAAATTAGTAGTTACAAAAAATTAAAGGGAATTTTAAAACTAAATGAAATTTGGTACACACACACACACACACACACACACACAGGGAGAGAGAGAGAGAGAGTCATGTTGACACACACATACACACAATTTCTTCAGAAGCCTGAAGAGATTGAATTTCTCCAGTAATTTATAGCCAATCTAGTGATGGATACAGTAACACTACAAACACTATCAGCAAGATCAAACTGCATACAGTGGATACTGCGGTTACCTTAGCAGGAGAAGAACAAATGCACACACACGCACGCACACACACACACACGCTCACACACACAGACACACCCACACACACCTACCCACTCACACCCGCGCGCGCGCACAAACGCACACACACCGCGCTCGCGCGCACAAACGCACACACACAACGCGCGCGCGCGCAAAACTATTCTACATTGCTGTAAATATCAACTTACTCCACTGTTGGTAGGCCTATGTTTCCTGTTTGGAGTCTATGATGCAGCCAACGTTTATGCATCATCTTGTCACTGGAACGGACCCTGCTAGTCTCATGAAACACACACACACACACACACACACATACGCGCGCGCGCGCGCGCGCACGCACATACTGGGACACGCACACACATGCACACAAAGATTACTCATGGCAACACAACAAACTGAAGTGGCTGCTGTTACTGTTAGTGTTTAGTATTCCTTCCAGTCTTGAGCATGCATTAGATCTAGACTAGTCTATATAACTAAGGCACTGTTCGTCGCCATCGTGAATAGAGTATAGTAACAGTTATTCGCGATTAGCGACGCACTGTTACAGTGTTAGAACGACACTTTTCTAGATATAATTGGGTTAAATCTTCCTATATAACAAGTCTAGACTGAAATGCTCTATATTATACTGCGTAGAACGTCTGTAGCAGCTCTAAATTGTTCACTGTCTTCACTGATCAGACACAAAGTTTAGCCATTGAAAAAACGCACTGATATTCGAACGGAATCTATCCATTTTTTCTTAACACATCAACAGTGCTCACACTGCAGTGAAATGCGCTAAGCCGTTGTTACTCATTACATAACTATTTGTAGTCAATTCGATCTATTTCAATCAGACATACTACTGATACTAGACCAGAGAAGAAGATTGTTTCGACGTTTGCAAACACTACTTTGGTAGAATTATCATGACTAGATCTAAATTTCGCACATCGTCATCGAAACAGTTTACTTACTTGCAGATCTTATCCTCATGCTCTCATAGCCTGTGGCTGATTGCTTTGTCAAAATAAAAAACAACATTCCGTTGTCTGCATCTCCAAAAGAAAACAAATGCGACAAAGGGATACACTGCTGCACTGACTTCCAAACAATGGCAGTGCTTGATATTATGGTTTGGGACCCCAACAAACATGGACGTCTTTTAATTGCTTCCGATGTGAGGGGTCAATCGGGGTCAATCCAGGTGTGTCAAACTGCGTCAAAGTCAGTTTTTACCGTTTTATTACAAAGCTGTGTCGATTTTTATAAAATGATGGTTAGGGCAGGGGTCCTGTGTATGATAAGAGGTCGTTCAGCCGAATTTGGTGCTCTGCTAGAGAAGGTCTTTAAGACATTGAATGGCCGATTTCTCCTAAAATCTGGCAATTTAACCGGCCAAGTTATGTCACCTCTTATCTCTATAAAACCTATTTTATCAAAGCCATCCTTTCATAATTTTGTTACTAAACAACTCTTTCAATGTCCTACAAACAAATTAGCTACTTTTATTTGACGTCAAAACAGAACATTGACGAAAGCTACACCGACGCTGTGTCAACGTCACAGTCCGTCTGACCACTGGTGTCGACTCAGTCCTAAAACCGGGTTTTCGGCTAGCTTATCTTTGTTACTGGACATTGAATGCTAATTATATTTTAACTGTGTCATCTAACATAGTGACATAGTATATGTATAGAAAGGTATTATTTTAGTGTATTAATCCATTATGAAAGATCGGTGTAATGTGATATGAGTTTAGATAAATTAATTATTTAGTAGCTTGAACCTGTTTCAGTGGGGTCTAAAATACAAGGTTTTTCATAATTATTATAAATATATAGTTAGATTTTCTTATTATAATAGTAGTCAGAATAGAGCTTAGTTCATCCTCTTTCTTCGCATATGCAACATGCCAGGGTTTAATGATTAGTGGCATAGATATCTGTGTTGGATTAAACCCAAACAAACACAAATCAGGTCACTCTCGCCACCCACAGAGCCATCCTCGCTGCATCCAGTGACTGCTGTCCTTGCGGTCCGGCTCTCAAGCGTATATATAAAAAAAAAGTGCTCAAATTTGTGTTCACCACACTTTTTTAGTCAATAGTTATTATTTTAGTATCAGGGTTAGTCACTTTTTTCAGTGAAGCTCCACTTTGGCTCACTCACTATCGGCTGCTCGATCTTGGCCTGCCTTCTTGTGACATAGGCCTATTAGTGACGTAGGCTAGGCTAATTGTGTTATTCTCATATAACATGTGTTTCTTAGTAGTTAGGGTTCATTTTTGTGTGTGTGTGCGGCTTTCGCCCTGACTATCGATGCTGTGCATAAACTATAATGGTAAACGGCATGAACTTTTGCTGCGGAACCGATGTTAGGCCTATCCTGTGAACATTGATGTCTATTACCACGACTGACTGATGTGCCTGCCCATTCATGCTGTTGATGTGAATCTACCATGTCACTACAGTGACTACTGATGTATTTGCTGCACTGTCTTCCTTAGTCTTTCCTAGCTATCGTTCCCGATAAATAAACAAAATCAAACAACTGTCTGGTTTCCTCTATATGTTCCTGGCCTGCGTGCGTGCTGATCAACACCCTCCAATCCTTATCCTGATCCTTATCCCTCATCAACTCCTCCTTATCCCTATCCCTTACCCATACCACCCCCATTACATTATTATTATTATTACTACGCACTGGATGAACATTAAGTGATCCGTGCCTTTTGAGGGCGTCTATGTTCACAGTATGTGACGTATTTGGACAACGTTTCGCGTCAGTGTTTGACAATGAACGCTACAACAGAGAGAGAAACGTTGGCAGTTTGCTAAGCAATGGGCCCCCTGCATGGCTTTTGATTCCAGGGCAGGTTACTGGTGCACGCATGACTGATTCCAGTGTAATGCACCATTTCAAAAAACACAGCCCCCCCCCCCCTCGAGTCTCTCGCTCAACGACTGTTGTTTGTGATAAACAGGGACCTCCGCCAAAGAGGTTATGTTTTTGCATTTGTGTGTCTGAATTTCGCCTAATTATAAACAAGTAAAGGTGAAATTCATATGTACACATGAGTGTGCAAACGTTCACATACGCAGACACACACGCACGCACGCACGCACACACATATACACACGCACACATGCACATAGTCATGTCACTGCTTTTTCTTTCCGCAAGTCATTATGGGGTTCTCAATATCTAGTATTTCTAGTTGACTAAGTAGGCCATTATGTGAATGTATTTTATAGTCTGTGTTAAACTATTGCTGGTTTTGCTTGAAATCACGTTTGATTGGAGTGTAACACGCGAAATAATAAAAATTGTCATTTTGAAGAAATGTTGCGGAAATGATTTTGTATCACACACCCTCTCCTCTTAATTTTAATGATTTAAATAAATTGGGTCCTAATCTGTGAACCACTTGTTTTTCGTGAACCATAATTATGTATATGAGTGTGGATGACAGCAAAACTCAAAAGGCCATGACTACGAAGACAGAAACACACGCACGCACGCACTCACTCACACACACGCACACACACACACACACGCACACACACACACCCCCCCCCCCCCACCCCCCCCCCCCCCCCACACACACACACACACACACACACACATACTCACACACACACACTCACACACACACACACACACACTCACACACACACACTCTCTCTCACACACACACTCTCTCTCTCTCTCTCACACACACACACACACACACTCTCTCTCTCTCACACACACTCTCTCTCTCTCTCTCACACACACACACACACACACACACACGCACACACACACACACACACATTCTAAAACTCACACAATCAGCAGCAGAATGAAAGGTTAAACGTCATAACGACGATTCGTCTGTTTCTTGTGGACGATGTTAGCGCACAGTTCAAATGCTGCAGCCACACAGCCATCAAGCCCGAGGAAAACAAAACTGTGCGTGTACGTTCCACCATAATCCACGATCATTCCTGCTACCGTTGGTCCAGCCATATACCCTGCTCCAGCAATAAAGGTTATCATCCCATAGGCTGCAGGCAAGGCTTGGAAATCCACTAAGAACACAGTCGCAATAAAATACAGCGCGAAAAACCCGCCATTGGCCAATCCATACACTGAAGCGAAGATCATCTGTCCGGCATAAGTTCCAGAAAAAAGCGGGAAGAGACAGCAAGATAAGCCGCACAATCCCAGAAACACTACGGTCAGTACAAGGCTGTTGATCTTGAACCACGTCACCAGCACACCACTTCCGAATCTGGAAAGAAAGCTGAAGATGCCGACGCCGACAGAGAGTGTGGCAGTTTGGCCAGAAGGGGTTCCCTGGGTGCGTGCGTATTCCGGGAGATGGAGGTACGCCCCGTTCATGGTCATGCTGGCGAAAAACGCACAGCAGCAGTGGAACAGAAAAGGCCAGTTGTGTAGGAGAGTGCATACACCTGAGAACGCTCTGACAATTCTTCTTTGACGAGGCGATGATAATGATGGTGATGATGTGGATGGATTCATCTTTAGCCCATCTTTGGGAAAGGAGTTCTTGTCAGTGTTGTGGACGTGTGGGTTTTCTTGTTGTGTTATCAAAAGTGGCATTCCTTTTTCTTTGTCTTGATCACTGTCATTCACAGAATCATAGACAGACACTGGGGTCTCTTTCTCTGGGTCTTTTGAAGAAACGTTCGTGGCCGAGTCTTGCCAAGTTTCATCCATGATAATCTCACCGTCATTTTCCTCAATGACAGTCAGCGGCAGATCCTGATGTTTTGCATTCGCGTAAAGCTCCTTATTGAAAACATCGTCTGGACCCTCAAGCAAATCTGAATCTTCTGAACATTTCCACACAACCGCTCCTCTCTGTTGTGAGCTTCCTTGGTGATTTTGTCTTCTCCTTCTTCCCTGGCCATCGTGTTGCGTGGGAAAGTAGAGCATGGCGAACACGCTGATTTGAAGACCTAGCCCGGCGATCATGAGGAAAGCCCCGCTAAGTCCGTACCTGTCTATAAAGGCCTGAATTATCAGGGATCCGGTCAGTATGCCCAAGCCAAAGCCTGACACTGACAGGCCTGTTGCCACAGCTCTGTATTTGTCAAAGTAGAAAGAAACGACTGTGACGGAAGGTGTGTAGGCTAGTCCTAAACCCAAACCAGCGATCAGACCGTAAGTGAAGATCAGCTGTAGAACGGAAGTGGCGAAAGCGGAAGCGACGAAGCCCACACACAGAAACACACTTCCGGCCATGACACTGATCCGACAACTGTGAGCATAGACCACAGCACTGCCTAGAGGGGCAGCGAACATCATCAGACCAGAGTAGAGGGACCCAGCCCAAGCTGTGGTCGTCACATCCCCGTGAAATGTATGAAGCAGTTCCACGTGAAGGATTCCCACGGAAAACACCAACACTCCTGTGAGGTAGTTGACCACAAAGCTGGCTAGCAGCACGACCCAAGCGAAGCCACGATCAGGCGCCACTTTTCTGCTGACGTCCTGATGGGAAGCCATTTCTGGAGAAGGGAGGAGGAGGAGGAGATGGGCGAAAACGAAGGAGAAGAAAACTCCAGAAGAAGAAACACTACAGTGTTCATTCGGGGTTTCTTTTCCAACGCTGCCAGATGAATGCCTAAAGCAAAATAAAAATGAAAACACTCTTTCTTGGTTCTTCTTTGTCCTTGATTGTGTTTCACTTTGTCTTAGAAATGCCTGCTGTAAACCCTCTTGTCCTGTACACGTTTGAAACTCAGTTGATCACACCACACGACAGCAAACCACACGACAGCAAACCACACGACAGCAAACGACAGCAAACCACACGACAGCGTGTACCCTTCCTCGGTCTATCTAGATTGGTTACCTGCATTTTATTTTATAATCAAACCGCCCTACACTCTCTCTCTCTCTCTCTCTCCCTTTCTCTCTCCCTCTCTCTCACTCTCTCTCTCTCCCTCTCTCTCTCTCTCTCTTTCTCTCTCTCTCTCACTCTCTCTCTTTCTCTCTCTCTCTCTCTCTCTCTCTCCCCCTCTCTCTCTCTCTCTCTTTCTCTCTCCCTCTCTCTCTCTCTCTCTCTCTCTCTCTCTCTCTCTCTCTCTCTCTCTCTCTCTCTCTCTCTCTCTCTCTCTCTCTCTCTCTCTCTCTCAAGCGTACTCCCTTCTTTTCACTGGCATAATCAGATCGGAATATGTCTGCAATGCGACAGACACGCACGATAACACAAGACGAGACAATACTAAAATTTAAGAACAGAATGAAGAGTGGCTTTAACCCTTTCACCGCCAGCCATATCTCAGCCCAAGATTTATTTTCATTGAATTTACCTGGGTAGAGAACAAAATCCATCTGCAGTATTGGGGATTCTTCTGTGACATATATAAAACAAGGTCTATCCTTGCTTCTCAAAACTAAGACAAGTCTTTGGATAATAGACCCCAATTTGATGCCTTTTAGTGACTTAGGTGTTAAATCATTGTGGTGCTAGAATGCGACTTTAGCGGTGAAAGGGTTAAGCTGGTTTATTTGCATAAGACAGAACGCCCAAAAAAAACCCACACCCACGAACATTGAAAACCATTCATGCAGTAGCAGTCTGGTGCGACATGTCGGCATTCGCGACACCCGTTCCGAACTTTCACTTTCAACACACTGTATCTTCAATACTTCGGGGCGAACACAGTTGCTCTAATGTGCTTTACGTGGGCTAATGAATATGCATTTCTTTAAACCAATCCAAATGACCGAAAGCCTCGTACTATTTTTGTACGGGACTGGTTTTGCACGTCACTATGTGTCTAATGTGTCGTCTGCTGCCAACTTTTTTTCACGAGAAGGAAACACACTGCTTCATTGTATTGGATCAGTATGAAGTATAATTGTACAGTGTGCGCTTTGCAATGCTATTTTGGGGCTACTATAAGATCATAGTTCTTTGTTCAACTTTTTAAATGATGTTTTGATGCACTTTTTCCCCCAAAATAAATCGCTGAAGTTACTGTCGCAAATGGACACACCATGTTTGCTTGTGTGTGCATTTGCGACAGCCCTTTTTGATTGCAGTTTTCTTCGTAAAATCAGGTAAAGACCACTGCAATCAATGTGTCTACGTGTTTCTGTATGTATCTGCGTGTATTTGTGTCCGTTAGTAGTGCGTGTGTGACGCAAACTGTGTGTGAGCGTATGTGTGTTCATGCATGGGTTCGGTAGGGTCAGAAGTTACAACTGTATCAGGGTTTGCAGTAGCCTACATAGCACTGTCGTATTTGCACACACACTGTCGCCTTTGAACACATACACCCTTAGCCCATTCAGGCGATGTTTGTGAATATTTAGCTTCTTGTTTGGTTCACAAACATCAGCTGTAGCCAATCAGAAGTGGCTAATGTTGAACCTGATACAAGCCAATGATAAAGTCCGCCTATTTTGAAAAAACACGCTTCTTCTAGAGACCTTCACCAGACGTGTCGCAATAGCCCACACTCCCCTACGTTCTCCTAAAAAGGCGTCATTGACAAAACATGCTTTCAGATCCTGTACACCGCAAGCCAGCCCTTGGAAGATAGAACAAATAAGCTGGAATAAAACATTATATAGTTGCAAGATTAACAAACAACTCATTCGTTCAACTGGGAAGTTAGTCTTCGCTAATGAAAACCATGCAAGTCTTCTTCTGATTCCTGTCTAAGTATTTCACCGAGTTAGATTGGATCATAATAGTGTGATACCAATTTTAGACGCGCTGGTAACATACCCGGAATTTGCTCATAATAGTTTGATACCAATTTTTAGAAATTGGAGACGTGCTAGTAACATACGCGGATGAGAAATGAGATAATCCAACAAGCTATTCAGAGGCATCTATTATTTTTGTTTGTGGCTCAAGCCACAAACCTATAACTCACTTTGTCGGTCTGTCTGTATGTCGGTCGGTCGGTCTGTCGGTCCAAAATTGTCGCACATATTGTAAAAGAGAAAAAAATACTTAGGCATAAAGTAACATTTCAGTTGTCATATCTACATATCTACAGTCCTAACGCATGGAAATAATTATATACTGAACAGAGCACACGAATCTTCATTTTAAAGCGTACAAAATAATAAACATACGTAATACAGACACTGCAACAGACACGACGAGTATGCGGTGCTTCTTTTGATGAGCATAAGTAGGATAAATAGTTTTAAATGTTTTCCAAAAGATATAAAAAGTTACGAAATGGTGCAGAGATAACATTCTGGTTTACAGATTAAAATTATTGAAAAGCCAGGGGAGGTGACTCATATGTAATGATTGGAGTGGTAAAAATAGACCGCTGGGCGTGCCACAAACGATTGCGAATCCGCGCTTGTTTAAATTAAAATATGTGTCTTTTAATTTGACGATATGGACTAATGCAAGACTCTATGACCTTTTAAAAACAACGTTGTGCATTAGTGTTGCCAACGACTGCTACAAAGAGCATAGGCAACTTTCACAGTTTGCTGACAGTTTGCTGATCAACGTGACCGGATCTCTTGGCTCAATGGACTCCTCACTGATACACACATGACTGATTCCAGTGTAGTGCGGTTTATATTATGCACGATTCCAGGGCACCGACCCTATGTCCCTCGATCAACCACTGGTGTTTGCACACACATACACACACGCGCGTACGCGCGCGCGCACACACACACACACACACATACACACTTAAACATAGGCGCGCACACACACACAGGCACACACACACACGCGTACGCACACATACACGCGCACGCACACACACACACATACACGCACGCACGCACGCACACACACACACACACACACACACAGAGGCACACACACACACACACACACACACACACACACACACACACACAGAGAGGATAAAAAAAATGCTTTGTCAGCTTATTCTTTAACCCTCAATAAGAATGATTTGACTTGACTTGACTTGACACACACACACACTTTATATCCGCCAAGGTAGCTTCATATGTGTCTAGTATCTGTCTATATTTCGCATGACTTAAACAAACAACAGTAAAGGGTAACATTGTCATCACTTTGTTGAAGGGCGATGCTCTGTTTATTTAAATAATAGCCCTGTCTCAAGTTGAGCTGGTCGGTTTCGTCAGTTATTGGTGGATGTGTATTTGCGTGTTTGTTTCACTTTTGTACTATGATTATGACTAACAACACAGGATTTATAAAATCCTGAAGAAATTGTCAATACATTTTTAAAACGTAAGCATATCCCATGTCTCTTCAAATGTTGGAGGTAATTAACCCTACCCCTACCCCCCCCCCCCCCCCCTCCCCCCCCCCTCCCCCCCCCCCCCCCCCCCCCCCCCCCCCCCCCCCCCCCCCCCCCCCCCCCCCCCCCCCCCCCCCCCCCCCCCCCCCCCCCCCCTATAAGACGGGAAAACGCAATGAACCACGACTGTGACAAATGGCGCCGTGTACTGCAATACATAGGAGGGGGGGGGGGGTCCTATTATACAATGAACTAGGGTTAGGGATAGGGTTAGTATCCCAAAAAGGTTATTAGCTAAAAAGGTTAATAAAATACAGCTTTATGTTTGGTAAGAAAGGCAAAAACGGAAAATTGCAATTAACCGATAAATGCAGGGGGGGGAGGGGGGGGGGGGGGCATCTTTACCTTTACCCCTCCGGTATCATGCATTGCTATTTGTGATAGCACATGGGGAAAACAGACGACATGGAATTTTGTCGCAACTTCAGATTAGGGTTTTTACAAGGTGGAGCAGAGATTCTTAGTTAATACACGGAAACTAGAATTGAATTATCGGATGGAAGTTCAGTTTAACGTCGCGTATCGGTTTTCGCCATGTGCGACGGGCTGAACAAACCAACCATGGTATATACAAAAAATTATGTTCCTGAATCACTGTCTTAGCCAAAAGGCCGAGAAGCGATCAGAATTCTCTTGGGCTATTTTGATTTTATAGCCTTTTCAGGTTTGACGTTCAAGTTGCATCAGTTGCAGAAATTGGACAGATATGTGGCTCGCTCTTTCTATTGATTTGATTTTTTTTAATGAAATACACAGAGAGAAACATTCAAAAGTGTATTTCATGTTGTGGATACTGTATAATATATAATTATGACAATCAATATAAATCCAAAAATTGGTATTTCGGGGGTTGTTGGTTGGCTATTAACAATTACATTTTGGCTTTTGTTTAAAAACATTCCGAGCTACTCATATCTGGGGGGTTTCCCCATGCACTGTCACATTTTACATCGCTTTATTGTGTGAGGATAATGCGTAACGCGTTGGTTCTATCTACAATCTACTCTTTAATAATATTATATCAGTAGTACTAAAGGGATCAGCAGTCAGCAGGCCCCACCCAACTCGTGGACATCCTGTTAGGCCTCGAGGTGTGGGCCTGGGGGGGGGGGGGGGGGAATGGAGTGATACAGGTACACAACACAAGAAACCCAACCCAATGGATGTAATGACAAGGTTCAGAAAGGGGGGGGGGGGGGGTCATACAAATATAATGTCGAGGGGTGAATGCCAGAACTGTATCTGTGTTCTTTATTCCTTTTGAGATAGACCGTTCTGGCAGGCACCCCTCGATGTCATATATTTCGAGAATAAGACACAATCCAGGCTGAAAATTTTGGGGGAAATCGTTTCCTAACCATTTCACCGCCAGTCATATTTCAGCAAAACATTGTCATTAAATTTACCTTGGTAGAGAACAAAAACCATCTGCGGTATTGGGGATTCTTCTGTGACACATATAAAATAAGGACTACCCTTACTTCCCAAGACTAAGACAATAGGGTCTTTGGATAATAATACACTCCAATTTGATGCCTTTTAGTGACATAGGTGTTAAATCACTGTTTGTGCTAAAATGCGACTTTGGCGGTGAAAGGGTTAATGGGTTTTTTTGGTGTTTTTTTTAATCAAACGTTCTTCTATCCCTAACGATGTGCGTATATATAATTTAAAAAAATATATACAGTAGAACCTCCCCCATAAGACTTTCAAAAATCACCCAAATGAGGTCTTATAAGGGAGGGGTCTTATAAGAGAGGTCATTGTAATACTTACAAAGAAGGGCAATGTCTCAGAGAAGTAGGTCTTATGTGGGAGGGAGTCTTATAAGGGAGGTTCCACTGTATGTGCATTTCTGAGGGTCGTGGTAAGCCACAGCTTTCGGCCTGTATGGGGATTAACGGTCAACATGGATTAATGGTTAATGAACTGTCGTTAATCCCTCTTGCCTTTCCCCGCGTTGGGTTGAATCCCAGTTATTTTGTAATGAATGACAAGCAATGAGTAAGCCAAAGTCAAAGTCAAAGTAAGTTTGTTTGTTTTTTAAACCCAGGGGGTACATGAAATTGTTACATAATACATGTAACTACTTCCAAATGAAACATTACACACATAACCAGCAGAGAGAAACATAGCGTGTGTCTGCTTTGTGTTCTTATGTCTTTAGCTCTGTGTGTGTGTGGTGTGTGTGTGTGTGTGTATGTGTGTGTGTATCTGCCTGTCTGTCTGTCTGTGTTCTAACTCTACGGTGGGGGGATTGTGCTTTATATTTAGTATGGTGTTGTCTATGTGTCTGCATTTCTAGAGTAAATAACCAGTGTTGGATTTTCAGTCACATCCGTTTTTGGAAAAAGAATTCTCCATTAGTAATGTTGAATTGACATGTATCTAGAACACATGAGTACAGTTAGCTGAGGTTAATCGCTATGTTTGTACTTTCTAGGTATTGACAATGTACAAGACAATTATTGAGGCATTGCTTCGCGGGGTTAGTTCTCAAATTTGGCTTCGGTTAATTCTGGGTTGTTTTTTTGCAAATTGGATACTGCATGGTTTTCACCGCACCCCACCTCTCCTCGTTAAAATGTGTAGATTTCTGTAAAACTCTAACGAAACTGTTCTAATGTGCGCTTAAACACATGCAAACGCACACACGCATGTGCAAGCGCTCAACAATATTATGCACACATATTATGCAGTCATACTAAATGCCAAATACCAAAATACACACGTGCACACATGTAGCCTACACGCACATTGCCACACACACACACACACATTCTAAAACTCACATTTATCAGCCAAATCTAATGCTAAGCGTTTTGTTGACGATTCTTCTGTTTGTTGTGGGTGATTCTGGAACAAAGTTCAAATAAAGCAGCCACGGAGATGCCAAGCCCGAGGACAACGAAGCTGTGAGCGTACGTTCCACCACAATCCACGATCATTCCTGCTACAGGCGGCCCAGCCATATACCCTGCTCCCGTGATGAAAATCAGCATCCCGTAAGCCGCGGGCAAGGCTTGGAACTCCACTAGAGGCACGGTCACGATAAGAAACAGCGTGAAAAACCCGCCATTCGTTAATCCATACAGTGAAGCGAAGACCATCTGTCCCAGATACGTTCCTGAAAAAAGCGGGAACAGACAGGAAGACAGGCCGCACAATCCCAGCAGCCCTACGTTCAGTAGAACACTGTTGATCTTGAAGGACGTCACCAGCGCGCCACTTCCGATTCTGGAAAGAAAGCTGAAGACACCGACGCCGACAGAGAGTGTGGCGACTTGGCCAGAAGCGGTTCCCTGGGTGCGCGCGTATTCTGGAAGATGGAGATACACTCCGTTCATATTTATGCCAGCGAAAAACACACAGCAGCAGTGGAATAGAAAAGGCCAGTTATTTAAAAGGGAGCATACACCCGAGAGTGCTCTTACAATTCTTCTTCTACGAGGCGATGATACTGATGGCGATGATGTGGATGGAGTACTCTTATGGTTATATTTAGAAAAGAGGTTCTTTTCAGAATATTTACAGAGTGGGTTTTCTTCTTGATTTAGCAAAAGTAGTATTACTTTCTCTTTGTCTTCGCTACTGCCGTTCACACAATCACAGTCGGACTCTGGGACCTTTTTCACAAGATCATTTGACGAGTGTTTCAATGCAGAGTCCTTCAAGGTTTTGTCCACAATACTAGTCGTACCATCAATTTCCTCACTGACATCCAGCGGCAGATCCTGATCGTTTGCAGTTACGTACAACTCCTGATTGAAAACGTCTTTTGGACTCTTTAGCAAATCTGACTCTTCTGAACATTTCCAAATAATCGCTCCTTCTTTCTGTGAACCTCTTTCATGGTTTTGTCTTTTCCTTCTTCCACGACCATCGTGCTGTGTGGGAAAATAGAGCATTGCAAAGACGCTGATTTGAAGACCAAGTCCGGCGATCATGAGGAAAGCCCCGCTAAGACTGTACTTGTCTATAAAGGCCTGAATCATCAAGGAGCCAGTTAGTATGCCCAAAGCAAAGCTTGACACCGACAGGCCTGTAGCCACCCCTCTGTATTTGTCGAAGTAGAATGTGATGACCATGACGGAAGGTGTGTAGGTTAGTCCTAACCCTAACCCAGCGATCAAGCCATAAGTGAAAACCAGCTGTAAAACGGAAGTGGCAAAAGCGGAAGTGACGAAGCCCACACACAGAAACACACTTCCAGCCATGACACTGATCCGACAACTGTGAGCATAGACCAAAGCACTGCCTAGAGGGGCAGCGAACATCATCAGACCAGAGTAGAGTGACCCAGCCCAAGCTGTGGTCGTCACATCCCCGTGAAATTTATGAAGCAGTTCCACGTGAAGGATTCCCACGGAAAACACCAACACACCTGTGAGGTAGTTACACCCGAAGCTGGCCGCCAGCACGACCCAGGCAAAGCCACAATCAGGTGTCACTTTTCTGCAGGTGTCCTGATGGAGGGCCATTCTTAGGGATTGAAGAGTAGAGGTCAGGAAAGGAAAAGAAGACAATTCAGGAAGATCTGGATGATGTTTGATGAAGAAACGTTGTTATTTAAGTGGTTTTCTTCTTATGCTGGCTACGAGACAGAACTTTAAACTTGAACATTGACACTGGATACTCCAACCTTCACTGTGGTTTTCGCTATTGTTGTTTCGGTGCAGTTTTGCTGATCCTCTCGTCGTCTTCTTCGTTGTCCTCTCTTTTTCCACTTTGTCATAGAAATGTTTTGCTATAAGTCACCAGTGCTGGTACGTCGGAACTGTAAATCCCCACCAAACACGCTTGATCGTATAAGCTTCTGTCGACCTCTGCGTAACCTGCCTACCTGCAGACCATTTTATAAGCCCCCCCCCCCCCCCCCCCTCCTCTCTCTCTCTCTCTCTCTCTCTCTCTCTCTCTCTCTCTCTCTCTCTCTCTCTCTCTCTCTCTCTCTTCCCCTCTCTCTTTCTAGCATTCAGTCAAGGGTTTATGGCAAACGGGTAAGCAGAGAGTGGGATATGTCAATAAACGAAAGGGATTATTTCAGTGTTTGGGACGGAAGGTCAACACGGCTGATACACACATGACTGGTTCCAGAGCATTGACCGGACTGGACTGGTTCCAGGTTATATGAGGGAACAGACCGTTACAAAACGCTGGTGAGAATCCTTTGCCGCTCTGATTTGAGTCATTATCACTGGATGTTAATCCTTAAATAAACAATTGTGCAAACACGTTGTATAGTCACTGATCGGTGTTTTGTCTTTTTCAATTATTCGGCACAATGAAACTAAAATTGACGCGAATTTGGCAAACTATCATGTAATGTTTTGTCAATGATTCATACTGTACTTTTGTTTTTCAAAATATCAGATTAACAACCATCTAGGCAATGTGGTTGCTTGGCAAGCAATATCGCGTAGTGTTGCGTACATTATGTGCCTCTGTACATGAATATAAAGTTTGTTTAGATTTTTGTTTGATTGCAGACCAGGTTGGGTGGTTCTGTTATCTGTGTGATCTTTGTTAGTCTTGTTTTTAAAATGTTATTGCCACTGCCACTGCATTCTTATAACTTATTAATAAAAGAAAAAAGTAGTTGCTAATCTCAAGCCTCTCTCTCTCTCTCTCTCTCTCTCTCTCTCTCTCTCTCTCTCTCTCTCTCTCTCTCTCTCTCTCTCTCTCTCTCTCTCTCTCTCTCTCTCTGTCTCTCTCTGTCTCTCTCACTCACTCTCTCTCTCTCTGTCTCTCTGTCTCTGTCTCTCTGTCTCTCTCTCTCCCTCTCATCAAGGAGCCAGTTAGTATGCCCAAAGCAAAGCTTGACACCGACAGGCCTGTAGCCACCCCTCTGTATTTGTCGAAGTAGAATGTGATGACCATGACGGAAGGTGTGTAGGTTAGTCCTAACCCTAACCCAGCGATCAAGCCATAAGTGAAAACCAGCTGTAAAACACACACACACACACACACGCACGCACACGCACGCACGCACGCACACACACACACACACACACACACACACACATACACGCACGCACACACACGTACACACATACAATCATAAACTCACACTCAAAAGGCATAGGTACTCCTAAATGTCTTGTTGACGTCTTGTTTGTCTCTTGTGGATGATTTTGGCACAAAGTTCAAACGCTGCAGCCAGGAAGATGCCAAGCCCGAGGACAACGAAGCTGTGAGCGTACGTTCCACCACAATCCACGATCATTCCTGCTACAGGCGGTCCGGTCATATACCCTGCTCCCATAATAAAGATCATCATCCCATAAGCCGCAGGCAAGGCTTGGAACTCCACCAACTCTACAGGCACGATCAGGTACAGCGTAAAACACCCACCATTGGACAATCCATACAGTGAAGCGAAGATCATTTGGCCGACATAAGTTCCGGAAAAAAGCGGGAACAGACAGGAAGACAGGCCGCACAATCCCAGCATCCCCGCCAGCAAACTGAGGCCGTTGACTTTGAATGATGTCACCAAAATGCCACTTCCGATTCTGGAAAGAAAGCTGAAGATACCGACGCCAACAGAGAGTGTGGCTGCTTGAGTAGTGCTGGTTCCGTGAACACGTGCATATTCCGGGAGATGGAGGTACACTCCGTTCAAGTTCATGCCAGTGAAAAACACGCAGCAGCAGTGGAATATAAAAGGCCAGTTGTTGAGGAGAGAGCACATGCCTCGGATTGATTGTATTATTCTTTGGTGAGTAGCGAATGATGATGGTGATGACCTGGGTGGATTGTCTTCATCCTTATCCTTGGAACAAGCGGCCTTCTCTGAGTTTTCCAAATGTACGTTTTCTTTTTGATTCAACAACACTGACACATATTTCCCTTCATCTTCGTCGCTACCTTCTGCACAAACAAGGACAGAGTCTGGGCGCTCTTTTTCTGAATCAATCGGAGACACTTTAGCAACAGAATCTGGGCAGTTCTCTTCTACAATAGCATTAGTTTCATTATCCTCACCTACATTCACATACATTTCCTGATTAAAGCAATCCTTCAGATCCTCCGTAAGAAATCCTTGCTCCTCACATGAAGATTTCCATGCTACAGCTCCTTTGTCTTGTGGGCTTCCTTTACAGTTTTGTCCCTTTGTTCTGCCGCGGCCATCATGTTCCGTGGGGAAGAAGAACATTGCGAAGACGCTGATTTGAAGACCAAGACCGGCGATCAGCAGGAAAGCCCCGCTAAGGCTGTACCTGTCTATAAAGGCCTGAATCATCAAGGAGCCAGTCAGTATGCCCAAGCCAACACTTGACACCGACAGGCCTATTGCCACAGCTTTGTACTTGTCGAAGTAGAACGTGATGACCATGACGGAAGGTGTGTAGGTTAGTCCTAAGCCTAAGCCGGCGATGAGGCCGTAAGTGAAGATCAGCTGTAGAACGGAAGTGGCGAAAGCGGAAGCGACGAAGCCCACGCACAGCAGCACACTTCCGGCCATGACACTGATCCGACAACTGTGAGCATAGACCAAAGCACTGCCTAGAGGGGCAGCTAACATTAGCAGACCAGAAAAGAGGGACCCAGCCCATGCTGTGGTCGTTACATCCCCGTGAAATTTATGAAGCAGTTCCACGTGAATGATTCCCACAGAAAACACCAACACTCCTGAGAGGTAGTTACACCCGAAGCTGGCTACCAGTACTACCCAGGCAAAGCCACGATCAGGTGTCACTTTTCTGCAGGTCTTCTGATGGAGGGCCATTCTTAGGGTTCGAAGGAAGAAGACAATCCAGGAAGATCTGGATATTTTGGGAGCGAAGAAATGTTTGAGTTACTTAAGTGATTTTGTTCTTATGATGCCTTCCGGACAGAAGTTTAGACTTTAGAATTGACACTGGATACTCCAACATTCACTGTGATTTTTGCTGTTGTCATTTTCGATCCTGTTTTGCTGCTCCTCATTTTCTTCTCTTCCTCTTCGTCGCCCTTTTGCTCTGTTTACACTCTGTCTTGTTAACGTTTTGCTGTCAGTCACTGCCAGTGCTGTTAGGTTGGAACTGTATATCCACACCAAGCACGCTACAACGTATAAGGTTATGTCAACCTCTGCGTAACCTACCTATCTGCATTTCATTTATAATTTACACCCCCCCACCTGTCTCTCTGCCTCTGTCTCCGTCTCTCTCTCTCAATCTCTCTCTCTCTCTCTCTCTCTCTCTCTCTCTCTCTCTCTCTCTCTCTTTCTCTCTCTCTCTCTCTCTCTCTCTCTCTGTCTCTCTCTCTCTGTGTGTCTCTGTCTCTCTCTCTCTCTCTCTCTCTCTCTCTCTCTCTCTCTCTCTCTCTCTCTCTCTCTCTCTCTCTCTCAATCTCTCAATCTCTCAATCTCTCTCTCTCTCTCTCTCTCTCTCTCTCTCTCTCTCTCTCTCTCTCTCTCTCTCTCTCTCTCTCTCTCTCTCTCTCTCTCTCTCTCTCTCTCTCTCTCTCTCTCTCTCTCTCTCTCTCTCTCTCTCTCTCTCGCGCACTTAGTCAAGGGTGCCTGCCGTTTTTTATGTTACGGGTAAGCAGAGACGGGAACACGTCAATAACATGAAAGGGGTTATTCAATGTTTGAGAACAAAAGGAAAATCAACGCCACAGATAAACACATGACTGGTTCCAGGGCCGGGTTGTATGAGGGAAAAGACCGTTACGAAACGCTTTGCCGCTCTGATTTTTAGTCATTATCGGTAGAATGTTTTTAAGCTATGTGCAAATAGTGAGTGATCGGTTTTGGGCTTTTTCATTTTCATTCGGCACAATGAAGCTTACGTTGACGCGAGTTTTGAAAACTATCGTGTAATGTTTTGTCAATGATTCATGCTTCACTTTCTTTTTGAAATGATAAGATTAACAACATCCAGTTGATCTGGTTGTTGGCAAGCAATCTCACATAGATTTGCATACATTGTGCGTGCATGTGTGTGTGTGTGTGTGTGTGTGTGTGTGTGTGTGTGTGTGTGTGTGTGTATTAGGTATTAGGTTAGGTATTAGGTATTAGGTACTTTATAGTCACAGAGGCGTCTCTGTGAAATTCGGGTTGCTCCCACCTGGAGAGCGCGTCGCTGCCAGAGGCGCGCCACCCAATTGTTTTTTTGTTGGGTTTTTTGTTTGCATGCGATTTGTGTGTGTGTGTGTGTGTGTGTGTGTGTGTGTGTGTGTGTGTGTGTGTGTGTGTGTGTGTGTGTGTGTGTGTGTGTGTGTGTGTTGAATGTAAAATCTGTTTTTGTTTGTTGGTTTAATTGGCGATCCGGTTAAACGTTTCTGTTACCTGTGCAATCTTTCTTTTTAAAAATGTAAATCCTGTTACTGCTTTCTTCTCGTTTATTTAGAAAAGAAAAGTAGTTGCCAATCTCAAACCTTTATGAGCTCTCTCTCTCTCTCTCTCTCTCTCTCTCTCTCTCTCTCTCTCTCTCTCTCTCTCTCTCTCTCTCTCTCTCTCTCTCTCTCTGGAAAAACAGTTTGCATTCGATTGCCATTATGTAGGGGCACTAAAATAGAAACAATACGCTTGAATCGATCATTGTTTCTACGCAACCCGGCCCAATGTCATACAGCGAATGAACCATGCGACACAGCGCACACTCACCCAATAGGCGTGCTTAGATACTTACTAACCGAGTCTGTCTACAAAAGAAGCTTACTTTGACACTTTGCCAAAAAGGACGTTATGGTTTTCACACACACCACAATCTATGCCCCTCCTCTGAGCAATTCGCATTTGTGTATAATGTTACAGTAAATTTGCAGAACTAGTAATTTGCAAAATCACTGAGTAATTTTGCAAATTTACTAACAACTTTAGGACATTTGCAAATTCCCTGGTTTTGCGAGTTTCCTGGTTTTGCAAATTTACTGTAGCATATATAGCCTCCTACAGAGAGAGAGAGAGAGAGAGAGAGAGAGAGAGAGTGTGCCCATATATGTGTGAGAGCGTTTGCACATGCCCATGTTCATCTATTATTTAACAAAGAGCACTAGTCTGTGTCTTTATCGTTCACAACCGAACTCACCAATTTGGTTTTGTAGCCTTCTACTTCAACCGATGATGTAATCAAAGTCATGCACAATTCTTTCAGAGCGTCTTTACAGACATGGACAAAAGAGCTGTCATCCCTACTCACCGGATACAGTCTAAGAAAAGCACCTATGTCACTAAAAGGCATCAAAGTGGAGTCTATTATCCAAAGACCCTATTGTCTTAGTTTTGGGAAGGAAGGATAGACCTTATTGTATATATGTCACAGAAGAATCCCCAATACTGCAGATGGATTTTCTTCTCTACCCATGTAAATTTAATGAACATTTTTGGCTGAAATATGGCTGGCGGTGAAAGGGTTAATGCGTGGTTGCCCTGCTTTTACGGGTTTGTAGAGGGTGGACTGTTTGTTGTTATTGGAGAAAGTTGCAGTAATTCCAAGACGACAGCCTGCACTCTTCCTCCCAGAACTTCTAAACACTAAGCTTCTTTCTGGATGTAGCTGCGTGCTTCAGCTGTTGGTTTTTGACTCAAATGATGAAGACCATTTCACCAAGCCTTTTGCATGCACCTCACAATATTGTGACAAAGCATTTGCGGAATTAATGTCCCCTCTTGACCCAAGGATTCTGGACACCGAAACGGACTCAAGCTGATATACCCAGGTTAAACTTTACAATAGCAACCTTTATTTTGAGCATTGATTTGATCCAAATATGTCCTGTGCACACACACACACACACACACACACACACACACACACACACACACACACACACACACACACACACAGACACACACACACACACGCATACACACACATACACACTCTCTCTCTCTCTCTCTCTCTCTCTCTCTCTCTCTCTCTCTCACACACACCACACACACACACACACACACACACACACACACACACACGCACACACTCACGCGCACACAAATGCACGCACGTACACACGCACATTCTCTCTTCCTCCCTCCCCCTCTCTCTATCCCATTCTTGTGTGTATGTGTGTGTGTGTGTGTGTGGGTGGGTGTGAAAGCGAGAGAGAGAGAGAGAGAGAGAGAGAGAGAGAGAGAGAGAGAGAGAGAGAGAGAGAGAGAGAGAGAGAGAGAGAGAGAGAGAGAGAGATAAAGACAGACAGACAGAGAAAGAGAGACAGAGGCTAGACTCTCAGCTCGTTTGAAACATTGCAAGACAACTTAGAAACCAGTCGACATTACTATAGGTTTTGCGAGAGTTTTCGTTTTATAGACTTAAAGTCAATCTCTTAAATACTGGATCAATATTCCATAAAGCAAATACTGGTAACGTCAGATACATACATTGTTGAAGAGAAACTTCTAACATAAATAAAATAATTAGGTTTACTGCCCCCTTATAAAATGGTGCTTTTAAAGCTCATCATCATATTGGAAACTTTATGTTGAGGACTTCAGAACCCATATTGCCAATTAGTCATTTGTTTCATGTATGGCACTATCTCCTTTGCAGTTCAATGACAAACATAAGAGTAGTGTATAAAATTGCTTCCTCGTATTATCTAAATTTTGTTATAAAAACTATAATGAAATAGTTCTAAAGCATTTCTCTAGGGACCAATATTGTTGAATCAAGCAAAATATGCGCGTGAGTACACACACACACGCGCGCGCGCACATTCACACACACACACACACATGCATGCACGCACGCACGCACACACACAACATACACTCAAACACAACTCACAATCAAAAGGCATAGGCACTGCTAAATGTCTTGTTGACGTCTTGTATGTCTCTTGTGGCTGATTTTGGCACAAAGTTCAAACGCTGCAGCCAGGAAGATGCCAAGCCCGAGGACAACGAAGCTGTGAGCGTACGTTCCACCACAATCCACGATCATTCCTGCTACAGGCGGTCCAGCCATATACCCTGCTCCCGTAATAAAGATCATCATCCCATAAGCCGCAGGCAAGGCTTGGAACTCCACCAACTCTACAGGCACGATCAGGTACAGCATGCAAAACCCACCATTGGACAATCCATACAGTGAAGCGAAGATCATTTGGCCGACATAAGTTCCAGAAAAAAGCGGGAACAGACAGGAAGACAGGCTGCACATTCCCAGCATCCCCGCGTTCAATGCAATGCTGTTGACCTTGAATGACGTCACCAGAATGCCACTTCCGATTCTGGAAAGAAAGCTGAAGATACCGACGCCAACAGAGAGTGTGGCTGCTTGAGTAGTGCTGGTTCCGTGAACACGTGCGTATTCCGGGAGATGGAGGTACACTCCGTTCAAGTTCATGCCAGTGAAAAACACGCAGCAGCAGTGGAATATAAAAGGCCAGTTGTTGAGGAGAGGGCACATGCCTCGGATTGATTGTATTATTCTTTGGTGAGTAGCGAATGATGATGGTGATGACCTGGGTGGATTGTCTTCATCCTTATCCTTGGAACAAGCGGCCTTCTCTGAGTTTTCCAAATGTACATTTTCTTTTTGATTCAACAACACTGACACATATTTCCCTTCATCTTCATCGCTACCTTTTGCACAAACAAGGAAAGAGTCTGGACGCTCTTTTTCTGAATCAACCAGAGACACTTTAGCAACAGAATCTGGGCAGTTCTCTTCTACAATAGCATTAGTTTCATTATCCTCACCTACAGTCACATACATTTCCTGATTAAAGCAATCCTTCAGATCCTCCGTAAGAAATCCTTGCTCCTCACATGAAGATTTCCACGCTACAGCTCCTTTGTCTTGTGAGCTTCCTCTACAGTTTTGTCCCTTTCTTCTGCCGCGGCCATCATGTTCCGTGGGAAAGAAGAGCATTGCGAAGACGCTGATTTGAAGACCAAGACCGGCGATCACCAGGAAAGCCCCGCTAAGACCGTGCCTGTCTATAAAGGCCTGAATCATCAAGGAGCCAGTTAGTATGCCCAAAGCAAAGCCCGACACCGACAGACCTGTAGCCACCCCTCTGTATTTGTCGAAGTAGAACGTGATGACCATGACGGATGGTGTGTAGGTTAGTCCTAAACCTAACCCAGCGATCAAGCCATAAGTGAAGATCAGCTGTAGAACGGAAATGGCGAAAGCGGAAGCGACGAAGCCCACGCACAGAAACACACTTCCAGCCATGACACTGATCCGACAACTGTGAGCATAGACCAAAGCACTGCCTAGAGGTGCAGCGAACATCATCAGTCCAGAAAAGAGTGACCCAGCCCAAGCTGTGGTCGTCACATCCCCGTGAAATTCATGAAGCAGTTCCACGTGAAGGATTCCCACGGAAAACACCAACACTCCTGTGAGGTAGTTACACCCGAAGCTGGCTACCAGCACGACCCAGGCAAAGCCACGATCCGGCGTCACTTTTCTGCGGATTGTGTCCTGATTGGAACCCATTTTTAGTGGTGAGGAGGTGCCGGGGACAGACAAGGTGGAATAAGAAAGTCGCTAGGAGATTTGGATGATTGTTAGTGAAGAAACTTTTTCATCTTCAGTTCCCGTGTTTTGACATAGTTTGACGTTTGTAGGACGCCAACTAGACTGACATTATTTTTTTTTAATCGACAACTGTCCTCAACATTCACCGTTGTCGTTATTATTCTTGTTCCTGGTGATCTTTTTTTCTTTTCTTTTTTCTCCTCAGCTTCTTCGTTTTTCTTTTTCACTTTGAATTTTGATAATTGTAGCTCTTAAAGAACTGCTTCTGCTGTCATTGTAAATTCTACAACCTGCATCAGAACACATTGCAGGTTGTTCAAGCTTCGGTCTATCTTTAAAGCCTGCCTGCCTGGATTTTGTCATTATACCCACCCACCTCTCTCTCTCTCTCTCTCTCTCTCTCTCTCTCTCTCTCTCTCTCTCTCTCTCTTTTCTCTCTCTCTCTCTCTCTCTCTCTCACCTATGTCACTGTCATCAAACTCTCTCTATTATCCAAAGACCCCTTAGTTTTAGGAAGTAAGGGTAGACCTTATTTTTCTTTCTTAAGCACCCCCCTATTCAAGGCTGCCAATTCCGTTATAAGCGCAGTTTAGCACACCACAGTGATTTAACACCTATGACGTCACAATAATTAAAGATATATATCAAATTGGGGTCTATTTTTTTATCCAAAAGACCCTTTGTGTCATTAGTTTTGGGAAGTAAGGATAGACCTTATTTTATATATATGTCACAGAAGAATCCCCAATACTGCAGATGGATTTTCTTCTCTACCCAGGTAAATTTAATGAACATTTTTGGCTGAAATATGGCTGGCGGTGAAAGGGTTAATGCGTGATTGCCCTGCTTTTACGGGTTTGTAGAGAGTGGACTGTCATTAGGGCGAAACGGACCATTTCTGGATTCAAGGCTACGTGTTACTGCGACACCCATGGCTGCTTCTAATGTTTTGTTGTCTGATGTCAACAACTGGCGATTGCAATGAACAAAACCTACGTCAAAGAGGTTAAGGTCTCTTCTAAAGTGAATACTTTTCCACACTTTCTTCATGACAAGCTCCTAGCATAACATAATCAGTGTCCAAAAATGTCGGAGTGTGGCTGCCTACGTGGCGGAGAAAACCGTAGGTTTTTTTTATTCCTCCGAAGTCGGGGTGTGGGTCATCGAAAACGGTCACACACGTAATGATCTCATCCCTAGCTGATGCATTTGTAGCATACTGTTAAAGTGCTTCGGCTGTTGGGATGATCCCTGGAGTCTTTTAGCCAGGGTACGACGACAACAGCGTGCAATTTTAAGCCTTACATTTATGTAATTGTTGTTAAGTTTGGATGGAATGTACCATCTCCCAATTTTAGCATTCTAATTGAAATCACATGCACAAATATTTTTTAAGATGGCTGATATTGACATGTGTGTGTGTGTGTGGTGTGTGTGTGTGTGTGTGTGTGTGTGTGTGTGTGTGTGTGTACGTGTTTGTGTGCGTGCGTGCGTGCGTGCGTGCGTGCGTGCGTGTGTGCAACCCCGTCATTGAGTTGGTAGTAGTTCCTCCCTTTTATTTGAGAAAATACAAAGTACTCCCTTAGCAAAGGTCAAGGGCGATAGTCTTAAAATACGTTTCATTGGTTTATAGCCTTACGTGTTTGTTTTCAGTCCTTTGATTGGATAGCATTATTTGCTGACGATTGTTGTCAGAAAAAAAACCCAGCAGACGAGCGATTGCTGGAGCAAGTAAGCTTTTTCTTTAGATACCCTATTCCACAAATAGGGGCTTCTTCTACTTTTACTTTTACTTCTACTTCTGTTTCTACGTCCTCGTTCTCATTATTTGTTGTTGTAATGAACCTTTTTTGTAATAATTGAGTGTGCATTAACCCTTTTCACCGCCAGCCATATTTCAGCCAAAAATGTTCCAATAAATTTACCTGGGTAGAGAACAAAATCCATCTGCAGTATTGGGGATTCTTCTGTGACAGATATAAAATAAGGTCTATCCTTACTTCCCGAAACTAAGACAATGGGGTCCTTGGATAATAGACCTCAGTTTGATGCCTTTTAGTGACATAGGTGTTGAAGCACTGTGGTGCTAAAATGCGACTTTGGCGGTGAAAGGGTTAACGCATTTCATCATCAAACACTTTTTGCATAACATGCATATTATACATAATTACTAACATTCAAAGAAACATACATACATTTTGCTGTTACATTCAATGTTTTCCTTTTTCTTAGAGAGCAAACGAAAGACAGAGAGAAAGATATGGACAGAAAGACATACAGATAAGTTAACGTGGGCATTGAGGAATGCACTGCATAATCGTAATTTACGTAAGCCATTTGCAGGAGAAAAACAACACCCCAAAAGACCAGTTAAAGTGACAAGTACCTGTTGATGAGTTACATGAATAGGAATTCCAAGCTTGAACTGTTTCATCAGAACCCATATTGATGCTTGCAATGTATTTTTCAATATTATATTTGTATCTCCTTATAGGAGCAAACATCCTAAATAATGGTATCTGTTTTTGAACCATCATCTTTACATGAGTTCTTCCTTTAAAATAAAGTCAACTCTGAAGGCCCTGATTCCAGGAGTTTTGCGTGATCCTCCCAAAAGCTAGAATTGCGTGATCCTGTAAGGAGTGTGCGTGCGTGTGTGTGTGTGTGTGTGTGTGTGTGTGTGTGTGTGTGTGTGTGTGTGTGTGTGTGTGTGTGTGTGTGTGTGTGTGTGTGTGTGTGTATGTGTGTGCGTGTGCGTGTGTGTGCGTATCTGTGTGTGTGTGTGTGTGTGTGTGTGTGTGTGTGTGTGTGTGTGTGTGTGTGGTGTGTGTGCGTGCGAGTGTGTGTGTGTGTGTGTGTGTGTGTGTGTGTGTGTGTGTGTGTGTGTGTGTGTGTGAATGATATATGTGTGTGCGCGCGCGCGCGCGTGTGTGTGTGTGTGTGTGTGTGTGTGTGTGTGTGTGTGTGTGTGTGTGTGGGGTTTTTTCCCCCACAGTTGTACATGCAATGCGTGGTTATGTAGCAAAACATAGCATTTGTATTAACAGAAAAACGATCAATGTGTCAACGATGGGGGAAACGCAGTAGAATGGATTCTAAAAGTTGTCTGGGAAACAGCTGCCTCCTAAAAGCGACGGCCTTGTTTGACGTGCCATTGTGAAGCCCTTTCCATTGTCAAAATAAAAATGAGTAGCAGACTGGGCATGCAGCATTCGTGCTTGGTCGATTTAAGTTCACCCTTTCGCCGGCAGCCATTTTTCAGCCAACGAATACTATTAAGCTTAACTGGGTACAGAAAACCAAATATCTGCAATCTTGCGAATTCCCCTGTGACATATATAGCATTAGGCCAATCCTTACCTCCCAAAATTAAGAAAATAGGGTCTTCATTAACGTAGTGCACACGCACTCATATTACATACACGCACGCATGCGCATCACTGCGGACGAGCGCACACTTATGCATGCATGTACACACACACGCACTCGTGGACGCACACACACACATACGGACACACGTATGCATACACACGAACACACACACAGAGAGAGAGAGAGAGAGAGAGAGAGAGAGAGAGAGAGAGAGAGAGAGAGAGAGAGAGAGAGAGAGAGAGAGAGAGAGAGAGATCTGAGAGAGAGAGAGAGAGAGAGAGAGAGGAGAGAGAGAGGGGGGGGGAGAGAGAGAGAGAGAGAGAGAGAGAGAGAGAGAGAGAGAGAGAGAGAGAGAGAGAGAGAGAGAGAGACAGACAGACAGACAGACAGACAGACAGAATAACTGAGAGAGAGAGAGAGACAGAGTGAGTGAGCGAGTGGTAGAGAGAGAAAGAGATAGACAGACAGAGTGAGTGAGTGAGCGAGAGACAGAGAGAGAGATAATTCGAACTCAAACTCGAATCACTTTGGCCTAATTTTACCGTTTGAATGCTAATTAGTATTAGATGATTTTTTTTTATGTGGTTGACCAGTGGTCAGTGTCACTGACCAGTGGTCATTTTGGCCTATATTCACTGTTTGACTGCAAATTAGTGTATTAGGAGTTCAAATGAACAAGGTTTGATGTGGTTGACCAGTGGTCAATGTCACTGACCAGTGGTCACTTTGGCCTATTTTCACTGTGTGACTGTAAATTAGTGTATTAGGAGTTCAAATGAACAAGGTTTGATGTGGTTGTCCAGTGGTCAGTGACACTGACCAATGGTCAACCACATAAAAAAAATAGGCCAAAATAACCACTGGTCAGTGACACTGACCACTGGTTAACGACATCAAAATTTGTTCATTTGAACTCCTAATACACTACTCCAACTTTCATTTGGACAAAACGGCGGTTCAAAATCGGGCGCCGTTTTGTCCAAAGACAATTGTCTATAGACAAAACGGCGGATTGTTGAACCACCGTTTTGTCCAAATCATAATAGAAAATTTGGACAAAACGGCGGATCTAACCCCGCCGTTTTGTCTATAGACAAAATGGCGGTTAACAGTGGCAACAGTTTTCAGTTGTTCACAGCCTATTAGACATCACAAAACTAACTTGTGTATTATGCTAAGTTTACCACCATCCACATTAGGAAGGATTGTAATAATGATATCCGTAAGAGTTTGTAAGTTATTCCTATTTATGTGAATTAACATTACATTTACTAACATCAAATCTGTCAGGATGTCTTGTTTTTCACTAGATTTTCGTTGATATTTGCTTGGAAGTGCGGGACACTATCTCAGCATACTGTAGTGTTGCAGCAACTGGCCATTTGTTTGACCGCAATATGGCCAAAAGAAATAGAAGGATGGGGAGGCAAGGGATGATGGGAGGGGGTTATCCTACCATGTTTGCTCTTAGGGAAGCATAAGCCCTCTCGTATCCGAATGACAGTCCTGATTCACGATTACCTTCAACATGTGAAGGACATGTGGTATGCTTACGTTTTCAATCTGTATTTCAAATTTCTTTTAGATATTGTAAAGGCAGTACAAAAGTGAACCAAAGACACTGACACAAATCCTGCAACAAACGATTAAACCGATCAGCTCAACTTTATTACTTGAATACACAGCACTTTGCCCCTGTTCAACAAAGTCAATGAAAATGCTATCCTTTAGTTTTCGTGTGTTTGAGTCACGCGAAGTATTGACAGATAAACTCACTCTTAGCATAACGCTGTCATTACTATTAGTGTTTGAGGAATGGCTGTTACAATAGGGAAGTGGCCTGTGCTGGATCTGTATCCAAATCGCTACTGCTGTCATTTTTGAAAAAAACCATCATTTCATCGCTTTGGTGTTGTTGTTGTTGTTTTTTTATGTCAAATCTGTAAACATATTTATTTTAAGAAAAGATAATTGCATAACAATAATGAACATACTATTATTATATCACAACCTGTTCTGTTGATCTGACAGCGAAAATAATTACTTGTATGAATAAAGAGAGTGAGAATGATGGGGGGGGGGGGGGGGGGGGGGGCAATGGGTGAGTGGGTATATAAATGTAAAATAAACCCCTATTAGCATGTAATGTATCCTTGTAGACTTTGATTTGTAGGTATTATGTTTGAACATGAAAAAGATGAAGTTGTATGCATATGTAAATACTATGCCTATTTGCTCAATTGTCGATGTTATGGCATAGTTGGATTGTTCATAAGCTATTCATACTTTTTGATGATGTTTGCATTAATTTTTGTTTGAATGTGCAAATCATTGGAGAAAAGAGAACCTTCTTTGCAAGGGGAAAAAAAAGAAAAAAGTATTGACAGATAGCTAAACATTACGCACATTTATTAAGGAGATCTATTATATATTAAAAAAAAGGTTTTAGCTGCCACTTAACGTTTTTTTGTTTTTCTACATTTTGACAAAAGTCACACTCTCAGCTTAAAATATGGACTTTTCACAACTTTATCACCAACATTCGCACACGTTAAACCCAGTGGCAACGAAAATGTTGTCATTTGGTCAAACTTTACCCCCCCCTCCCTTTCCTTCCTCATCAGTCACACAAACTTCGCATGCAAAAACAAACATTGGTTGGCGCGCCTCTGGCTGCGACGCGCTCTCCAGGTGGGGAGCAACCCGAATTTCACAGAGACGCCTCAGTGACTGTAATGTACCCAATAGCTAATACCTAATTGGCGAAGATTGCCTTCCTAGTTGAAAAATGCCTTTCCATTCATTAACCTTGCATACTTGTTTTGTTTGCTTTCTTACTTTGATTGCGATATACATGTACAAGGTGGAAAGCATGTTTTGTAACGACGAAAAAGGGTTGCTCAGATTATGCCACTGAATGTGTGTGTGTGTGTGTGTGTGTGTGTGTGTGTGTGTGTGTGTGTGTGTGCGTGCGTGTGCGCGCGCGCGTCAAGTCAAGTCAAAAATACTTTATTATCACGTTAGGTGAAATTACAGTGTGGTCTCGTACAAGCACAACACAAGCAAGGAAACACATTACATTTTGCATGCATTAAAAATGGAAACAAAACTGAGGAAAAATGGACAACAAATCATGCTTCGCAAGAAGTTGGGCATAGTCGATACAAGCGACTATCAAAACATTAAGAACTGCCCTCTTTCCCACCATTTATATCCTCGCATTCATTAATGCACCCCCCCCCCACCCCCCACCCCCCCCCCACACACAC
>JAGGCT020001443.1:35000-37500 GCA_017654935.2 Phymorhynchus buccinoides
TTAGGTTTAGGGCTAGCCTTCTCACCTACCGTCATGGTCATCACTTTCTACTTTGACAAATACAGAGCTGTGGCAACAGGCTTGTCAGTGTCAGGCTTGGGCTTGGGCATACTGACTGGATCCCTGATGATTCAGGCCTTTATAGACAGGTACAGTCTTAGCGGGGCTTTCCTCATGAACGCTGGTCTAGGTCTTCAAATCAGCGTCTTCGCAATGCTGTACTTTCCCACGCAACATGATGGCCGCGGAAGAAGAAAGGGACAAAACTGTAAAGGAAGCTCACAAGACAAAGGGACTGTATCGTGGAAATCTTCATGTGAGGAGCAAGGATTTCCTAAGGAGGTACTGAGGGATTGTTTGAATCAGGACATTTATGTGACTGTCAGTGAGGATAACGAAACTGATACTATTGAAGACGAGAAGTGCCCTGATTCTTTTGCGAAAGTATCTCTGATGGATTCTGAGAAAGGGGTTACAGACTTTATCCCTGTTTGTATAAATGCTAGCGACGAAGATGAAGAGAACGATGTGTCAGTGTTGTTGAATCAAGAAGAACACGCACATTTGGAAAACTCAGGAAAGACCCCTAGTTCCAAAGATAAGTATGAAGATAATCCACCCAGATCATCACCATCATCATTCGCTACTCACCAAAGAATCCGAGGAGTGTGCTCTCTCCTCAACAACTGGCCTTTTCTATTCCACTGCTGCTGCGTGTTCTTTGCTGGAATTAACTTGAACGGAGTGTACCTCCATCTCCCGGAATACGCACGTGTTCATGGAACCAGCACTACTCAAGCAGCCACACTCTCTGTTGGCGTCGGTACCCTCAGTTTTCTTTCCAGAATCGGAAGTGGCCTTCTGGTGACGTCATTCAAGGTCAACGGCCTCAGTTTGCTAGCGGGGATGCTGGGATTGTGCGGCCTGTCTTCCTGTCTGTTCCCGCTTTTTTCAGGAACTTATGTCGGCCAAATGATCTTCGCTTCACTGTATGGATTGTCCAATGGTGGGTTTTTCACGCTGTACCTGATCGTGGCTGTAGAGTTGGTGGATTTCCAAGCCTTGCCTGCGGCTTATGGGATGATGATCTTTATTACGGGAGCAGGGTATATGGCTGGACCGCCTATAGCAGGAATGATCGTGGAGTATGGTGGAACGTACGCTCACAGCTTCGTTGTCCTCGGGCTTGGCATCTTCCTGGCTGCAGCGTTTGAACTTTGTGCCCAAATCATCCACAAGAAACAAACAAGACGTCAACAAGACATTTAGCAGTGCCTATGCCTTTTGAGTGTGAGTTTTGGAGTGTGTGTATGAGTTTCAGTACGTGTGTGCATGCATGCGCGCGCGTGTCTGTGTCTGTCTGCGTGTGTGCGTGCGTTTTATTTGACTCAATTTGTTTCATTAAAGAAATGTTTTAGAACAATTGTGCAACTATATTTCATTATAGGTGGGAAACAAATATAATCTGATAACGCAATGCTTTGCACTTCCCCAATTGTGTCATTGAACTGCAAACGGCATAGTGTGATACATGAAAACATGAGTAATTTGCAATCAGGGTTCTGAAATCCTCAACATAAAGTTTTCAATATGATGGGCATCTAGGAAAGCATTATCGTATACGTTGGCAGTGAAACAAATGTGTTAGAAGTTTCTCCTCAAATATGTATCTGATGTTACCAGTATATTTGTTTTAAGGAATATTGGTTCAGTTTTGAATAAAGTCAATAAAAAAAAAATAAAAAAAAAAATAAAAAAACGTATAGTAAGGTCGACAGGTTTCTAAGTAGTCTTGCAATGTTTCACATGAGTTTATACTCTCTCTCTCTCTCTCTCTCTCTCTCTCTCTCTCTCTCTCTCTCTCTCTCTCTCTCTCTCTCTCTCTCTCTCTCTCTCTCTCTCTCTCTCTCTCTCTCTCTCTCTCTCTCTCTCTCTCTCTTGAGGACTGGATGAAAAAAAGTATTTATACTTACTCTATTATCCTCAGAAAATAAAAGTTATTCATTCATTCATTCATTCTTTCTTTCTCTCTCTCTCTCTCTCTCTCTCTCTCTCTCTCTCTCTCTCTCTCTCTCTCTTCTCTCTCTCTCTCCCTCTCTCCCTCTCTCTCTCTCTCTCTCTCTCTCTCTCTCTCTCTCTCTCTCTCTTCTCTCTCTCTCTCTCTCTCCTTCTCCTCTCTCTCTCTCTCTCTCTCTCTCCTCCTCTCTCTCTCTCTCTCTCTCTCTCTCTCCCTCTCTCTCTCTCTCTCTCTCTCTCTCTCTCCCTCTCTCTCTCTCTCTCTCTCTCTCTCTCTCTCTCTCTCTCTCTCTCTCTCTCTCTCTCTCTCTCTCTCTCTCTCTCTCTCTCTCTCTCTCTCTCTCTCTCTCTCTCTCTCACACACACATACACGCACACAAGAGTGGAAGAGAGAAAGGGGAAAATGAAGAGAGAGGGCATGTGTGTGTGTGTGTGTGTGTGTGTGTGTGTGTGTGTGTGTGCGTGCGTGCGTGTGCGTGTGCGT
>JAGGCT020001443.1:45000-50000 GCA_017654935.2 Phymorhynchus buccinoides
ACAGTTGTCGGATCAGTGTCATGGCCGGAAGTATGCTGCTGTGCGTGGGCTTCGTCGCTTCCGCTTTCGCCACTTCCGTTCTACAGCTGATCTTCACGTACGGAATAATCGGTGGCTTAGGTTTAGGACTAACCTACAGTCCTTCCATCATTGTGGTTTCTTTCTACTTTGACAGATACAGAGCTGTGACAACAGGCCTGTCAGTGTCAGGCTTTGGCTTGGGCATACTGACTGGCTCCCTGATGAGTCAGGCCTTCATAGACATGTACAGTCTTAGCGGGGCTTTCCTCATCCTTGCTGGTCTTGCCCTGCAAGGCTGCGTGTTCGCAATGTTCTACTTCCCAACTCCACACGACGGCCGAAGAAGAAGAACACGACAAAACGATAAAGGAGGTTCACAAAACGGAGTAGCTGTAGCATGGAAATCTTCTTCTGAGGAACCAGATTTGCTGAAGGAGGATCTGATAGATTGCTTTAATCAGGAAATGTATGTGACTGTTGATGAGGATAACGAAACCAATGCTATTGTAGAAACGAATGGGCAGGATTCTGATGCACATCTGTCTGTGACAGTTTCTGAGAAAGAGGCTGAAGAATATGTCGCTGTTTGTGTGATCGCTAGAGGCGAAGATAAAGAGAAAGAAGTGTCACTGTTGTTGAATAAAAAAGAAAGCCCACACTTAAACCCCCCGGAAAAGAACTCTTGTTCCAAACAGAACCCTGAAAATAATCCATCCAAATCCCCCTCCTCCTCATTACCGTCTCCTAATCAAAGAAGACTCGTGAATTCATTCCGAGGCGTGTGCTCTCTCCTCAACAACTGGCCTTTTCTATTCCACTGCTGCTCGGTGTTTTTCGCTGGCATGAACTTGAACGGAGTGTACCTCCATCTCGCAGAATACGCACGTGTTCATGGAACCAGCACTACTCAAGCAGCCACACTCTCTGTCAGCGTCGGTATCTTCAGCTTTGTTTCCAGAATCGGAACTGGCGTGCTAGTGACGTCATTCAAGGTCAACGACCTCAGTTTGCTGGCAGGGCTGATGGGATTGTGCGGCCTGTCTTCCTGTCTGTTCCCGCTTTTTTCCGGAACTTATGTCGGCCAGATGAGCTTCGCTTCCCTGTATGGATTGGCCAATGGCGGGTTTTTCACGTTGAACCTGATTGTGATTGTGCCTTTTGTGGATTTCCAAGCCTTGCCTGCGGCTTACGGGATGCTGATACTTCTCACTGGATCAGGGTATTTGGCTGGACCTACTGTGGCTGGGATGATTGTGGATCATGGGGGAACGTACGCTAATGGTTTTGTCTTCCTCGGCCTTTGCATGTTCGTGGCTGTGGCGTTTCAACTTTGTGTTAAGGTCATCCATATGAAACAAAGAAGGCGTCATCAGGACACTTAGCTTTACTTTTGGTCATTGACTGTGAGTTTAAGAACGTGTGTGTATATATGCGTGTGTGCGTGCGTACGTGCGTGCGTGTGTGTGTGTGTGTGTGTGTGTGTGAGTGTGTGTGTGTGTGTGTGTGTGTGTGTGTGTGTGTGTGTGTGTGTGTGTGTGTGTGTGTGACTCGTGTGTGTATTATTTGTATTTAAAACATTCTTTAATTAACGAAATGTGTTTAAACAGTTTAACTAATTATACATCATTATTGTTGCAAGAAGAGAACACTTTTTACTCAATATTCTCTACACTAGAGTTCCAACTGGGGTGCGAAGAAAATATTGGGGTACCTTAAAACGAAAGGTTTAATTTTAAAACAAAAAATATATTATCAAGAGACTTTTTATATGACAAAGACCTGGGAAGGCAGTGTTTTATGTGGGGACTGTAATTGAACATATTAATTAACTTATGTTGTGAAAGAAATTTCATCTCACGTTTACACCTGGTGTGATTGCATTGAAGAGCAATTAGTTTTTATGTGCATATCATAGATAGAATTTGGTCCTGTCTTTGTGAGTGTAGGCTTTAGTGCTAATCTGCTTATTTCCCAGGTGAAACACGGTTTAATTGATTGTTTAAAACATGATTGGCTTTTGATTTTGTAATAACATGTATTGTATGACAGTTTACGTACAATAATATATGGTCTCTGTCATTGTTAATATATTCTTGTGTGTTGTTTTGAATGGTTAGAATAAGTAACCTCTATATAATATTTACGACGTTTATATTGAAGATGATAAGTGAAGTTATGCGTTGCTTATAATAGCCCCGTGGACAACTTTAACTATGTCCGGGCTGTTACCACATTAAACCCCGACCATGTTTGAAGATGATACCTTTATGTAACGTTTCGCAAAGTTAGTATAATGCGAACACAAGCAGTAGCGGGATTCATGTCAGTGTAACAATTGCTTAGTTTGGTGCACTAGATTCTTAATAATATCACCTTTTAAAAAACCCGAAATTCTCGAGGGGTTTACGCTCTAAAATTGTGCACAAAAGGTATGATTATAATACTCTTTATTAATCTTATGATTCATGCATAGCTTTTTGCGAGACTAAAGACATTCCTTATACCGATACGTATGCTTTAATCACAAGGTGCCCTTTTCTCAAATGGCTGTTATCATTGGTTGACATTAACCTGGTCTGTAATAGGGGCCAACAGCAGCACGAGAGCTATGCAATAGGTGATTTTCTACAGTAATGGTACAGCTTGGTCTCTTGTGGGACACTATGACTCTCGAACGAGGGGGGGGGGCCTTGGCACCACCGGCTCTGGTGCTGCAGCCAAAGGGATGAACTGGCATTTGGGGGACCTTCCTCAACGCCAGCCGTGTCCTCAAACCCCTTTTGGCCGAGAGAGTGGGGATGTACCCTGGGCAAGGCATCTCCTCTATAAACCCATTCTCGCGCAGCCTGCCAGAATAGAATCTGCCCCCCTTTTGCTATCTGGCAGTCATGGTCGGAAACGACTGACTGGCATGCAATCATAAGGCCTGTAGACTGTAGTCTAGATTTCGGACACAACACAAAACACGTGAGTTAGCAAACCTGTTTTAAAGGGCCAACTCACACATCCAATTTCGGGCGTACGACTACTCAACTGTAATGACGTCTGTATGGCATGCTTTCAATGAAATCCTACAATGTTCGCTCACTCTATTCAAGTAGACTGCAATACACAGATCTGATCAAATGTAGGATACAGAAACACGGGTGTTTCGTCAGATTTGTGTATGGGGTGGGGGTAGCTGCCCGGGTTGGACACGGGACTGGTTTGGATAGGGAAAGATTGTGTTTTACTGCAAGCAAATGCAATTCCTTAAAACTACCAATACAGTGAACAGAACCAGTGGGGCTTCATCCTAGCTATGTAGACAGTAGCGTTTCATGATGATCACGCATCACAACATGTCACCGTTGGATAGCTGCCCGTCTGCAGTTGGACACGTGGACTGGTTTGGATAGGTGAAAGATTGTGTTTTACTGCAAGCAAGTTCAATCCTTCAAGTCACTCCGCCTATCAAGTTCATCCCACCCATCCCAGGCCGGCCAAACAAGCTTGACAACACCAGCCTGTTGGATGAAGTTGGTCCGGTGTGGGGTGGCGTTGTCATCTTTGGCCTGGGGTATCTGTTGGAGCATCGGCAGGACGAGTGGGGCCACAATTTCGTCTCTGTAGCGCAGCCTGTAAGATTGCCAGCCACGTGGTACAGGGGTGTCCTATGGCGAAGATGAGAGAAGGGGACACACGGTCCTACTGGGCCTATTCAAACATGCATGAATAGGCAGATTTGCCACGAGTCGCTCGTTCTCTATTCCACCTCTAGACTACTAGGCGAGCCTGCCGATGTGCCCTGTCAGCCGCTCGTTCTGCCCGAAGGCGGTTTCCATACGCTGACGTTGGTGTTAGTTTTCTGAATTCAACTCTCTAACCCCTATTCAACTCAGTGAAATTCAAGGTCGCCGGCACGCGGCAAATGCCCTATTGAGGCACGGTTGCTATCGCGCGCATGCTTCCTAAGCAGAGGAACGGGATCTATATATTATTGTTTTCTCTTGTGTCCACGCCCTGCCCCCTGACCTTTCCCAATTCAACTCAGTGAAATTCCGCCACGCGGCAAATGCCCTATTGAGGCACGGTTGCTATCGCGCGCATGTGTGGGATCTATATATATTTTGTGTGTGTGCGTGTGTGTGTGTGTGTGTGTGTATGTGTGTGTGTTTGTTGTGTGTGTGTGTGTGTGTGTGTGTGTGTGTGTGTGTGTGTGTGTGTGTGTGTGTGTGTGTGTGTGTGTGTGTGTGTGTGTGTGTGTGTGTGTCAGTGTTAGCGTGTGTGCGTGTGTCAGTGTGTGATTTTGTGCACGCGCGCGTGTTTGTTAATGTGTGTGTGTATGTGTGTGTTTGTCTGTTTGTCAGTGTGAGTGTGTGTGTATCTGTTTTGTGTGTGTGTGTGTGTGTGTGTGTGTGTGTGTGTGTGAGAGAGAGAGAGAGAGAGAGAGAGAGAGAGAGAGAGAGAGAGAGAGAGAGAGAGAGAGAGAGAGAGAGAGAGAGAGAGAGAGAGAGAGTATGTGCGTATGCGTTTGGATGTCTCCGTGTGTTCTGTGTACTTGCTAATATACTTTTATATGTGTGTCCCCAAAAATAAATCTGTGTGTGTGTGTGTGTGTGTGTGTGTGTGTGTGTGTGTGTGTGTGTGTGTGTGTGTGTGTGTGTGTGTGTGTGTGTGTGTGTGTGTGTGTGTGTGTGTGTGTGTGTGTGTGTGTGTGTGTGTGTGTGCGCGCGCGCGCGTGCGAGCGCCAGGGCATTGTGTGTCTGTAATATATTTTACATGTATGTGTGTGTGTGTGTGTTTGTAATGCATAAATAGTCTAGTTTGCATACATGCTCGCATTATGACATTTATCCCTTAAGCTATGATGTTGAAGTGAAAATATCCTTTAACATTTTCTTAACAAGGAATAGCTTAACAGCAAGGACACGAATCATTAACTTTGAATATGATATCATGCTGTTAGTTAAGAAATAAAAGTCCTATGTAATATTGAC
>JAGGCT020001444.1:0-25000 GCA_017654935.2 Phymorhynchus buccinoides
AACCCGGCCTTAGGGATAGGTTTAGGGTTAGGGTTAGAGTTAGGAATAGGGTTAGGGATAGGTTTAGGGTCAAATTAGTGTTGAATACACAAAAGATAAAATTTGATTGTACGTCATGATCGATTTTGCACATGCGCAGACATGTTGAGAACAAATCCATTTAGAGAATGCTACACCAGCCATCAACCAATGAAACAAGAGCGAATGCATACATCGACTCGCTCGGGGTACGACATTATTCTTCACAATCTTGTCATTTTAATGCCTAGAGCAAAACTTAACGTCACTGCTTTTTTCACATCACAAAGTTGACCTCATTTCTTTTATCTTTATAACATCATAATCATGACCTGTTGTAGGCTCAGGGCTCCCAGGGACCCCCATTTGGGGGTCTATGAAGCACTAAAATTCTAAAGAACCCTCTAAAAGAATGTGCAGGGGGGCTAGGGATGTAAAGACAAATTCTTGGTATTCGCAAAGCCACGGGACCCTCTATCCCGCCTCTAGGACCCTCTATATTGTAAGTGAAGGAGTCCTTGGGACCCCTTGTTTTACGGGATTGGGAGCCCTGACTGGCTGTAGGCTAGAGGAATCGAAATAGCATAATGTTTTGTACTCAGGAATTTAAATAAATCCCTGAAGCTAAAATAAAAACCTATTCCCAACCAACTTGCTCTAGTGACTTTTAAATAAAAGTACATGTAGTCACTGCAGCAGACATATGATTTTTATCATCGTGCAAACATTTGGTTGTTGTTGTTGTTATTGTTGTTCCCTGGCTTAACGACTCCAGGGATCATCCCAACAGCCAGAGTACTTGAACAATTAAGTACAAATGCACCAGCTAGGGATGAGAACATTACGTGTGTGACCGTTTTTGATTACCCCGCCATGTGAGTAGCCACACTCCGTCTTTGGGGGATTTTAGACTGATGATGTTATGCTGGGAGCTTGTCATGGCTTAAGACAATCCCACACATGTCAGAGCATAACAACATTTTGATGAAGCCTTGGCGTTCTAGCTTATGTCAACTGGTCTGATACAGCCTCATGCCAAGGCAAACATTTGGTTGTGCTAGTACTATTTCAGTATTTGTAGATTCTGAGAAAATTCAAATTGCTAAAGATGTTAAAACATGCACGCACGCACGCACTCACACACACACCAATTTTCAGTACATAGACGAGACTTCACTCATCAAAAATTGAGATTCTTGATCTCTTATGGGGCTGCTACACTAACTACGATCCGATCCAAATGCGATACAATTCGACATTTGTGAGACAAGATTCTCGCACTCACCGACAAACGCGCTAATAATACCAAAATAAATCGAGTTTACCCTTTAAAAACTGTGAACCTGGGGGTGAAATTATACATTAAAACTCAAAACAGGGGTGACCATACAGTTTAAGAGCGGGATTTTTTTTTTTAAATCAGGAATCCTGTTCCATACTAGAAAAGATTTGAATTTCAATTGAATGCAAATATATATATATATATATAAAAATAATAATATAATAAATAAAAAAAATATTATTAATATATATATTATATATAATTTTCCTTTCTTTCTCTTCAAGTTCAATCCTTCTCAAACACAGAGAGACACACACATTCACACACACACACATGCGGACGCACACACACATGCAAAGACACACGCACGCACATACATACATGTGCACACATGTTGGTGCTGCGCGAGTGGTAACACAGTGGTCTGTCTCTGTTTTGATTTGCATTATTTTATGAACATTTTTTGTTCCCTCCTAGTAGGAACTACTATGTTTGAGTTTTTCCATGCAGATGAGAACTTGACTCTTACATTTGAGTAAAGTAGAGAGGGAAGGACGAAACAATGCAAGGAAAGAAATGGTGGGGGGTAGAGGGCGGGTCTCAATGTGTTGGGAAGGATGCTTGCATCGACTCCAAATATGTCCAACTTTTTGTGAATCATGATTGGCTGTCCTTTCTTTTTCTTAGTTTTGTTTTCATTTTAATGCATGGATGTGTTTCCTGGTTTTGTACTGTGCTTGTATGAGACCACACTGTGATTTCTCTTAATGAGACAATAAAGAATATTTGACTTTGACTTTGACACACACACACTGAACACTTACGAGTTGTAGCGTAAGCACCAGAGTCCCTGCTCCTGGGACGGTCAAAGATGGGGGACAGCTTCCCCGGGCTGTCCCTCCTCCACATGTCTGCCCGGTTATCCTGCCTCGACCCGGACAACTCCCTCTCCTGCTGACCCCTTCGCTCCTCACCCGGCGGGGATCTGAATTCTCCGGAATCCCTGGACCTGTACATGTCCTCCTTTCCAAAAGCCCTGAGGGCATCGCGCCTCAGGGCAGCCTCCCTCGTGTCGTCTTCCTGGGACCTCCTCTCGGCGGAGCTCGGGGCCCGCCCGGCTTCGGGCGTGTCCGCAGTGGCAGCCAGCAAAAGATCCAGGCCCGGTATGCTCATGTTCTCAGCCGAAGAGAACAAAGCCGACTTGGGCGCGGAGCTGGAGGAAGCCGCCGGGAACAAGCCCTGCTTGCTGTTGGCCGTCTGAGAAGAGGCAATAGCGGCCAAGCCGGCCCAGCCTCCCCCGCCCCGACTTTCCGCCCCTTTCCTTTCCGTCGGCTTCTGCGTGTTGTTGTCTTTCTCAGCCGGACGGTTGTACGGACTGCGGTTGTCCCGGTTCAACAGCGCCTGGGTGATGTGTCTGTGCAGGAGCTCAGCCTGTTTGTCCAGGTCCGGGCTTGGCTTTCTCCCGCCCAGTGCTTGTCCGGAACCGCGTCCTGATCGTGCGGGGCTCTGGCTCCTGTACTCCGATCGCCCGGCGGCCTGGCCTTTACCGCCTGAGCGCGAATGGGCCTCAGAGCTTTGGTCGTATCTCCTCTGATCAGTTTTCTGGCTCTCTGCTGTGCCCGAGTCGTGGCTCTTCTTCAGAGCCGATTTCAACGGCTGCCTTTCGGCGCTGCGGTCACTTTTGACGGCACCTTTTCTCTGAGGGCTGTTGCTTCGTCTTCTGGGGCTGTAGCCTCTCTGATTTCGTCTGTCAGAATAAAACGCCTTTCGTCCTGGACTTCGGCTCAGTCTGCCTTGGCTGATGGGGCTGTAGCTCCTGTGCTCCCCTCTCATAGGACTTTGACTGCGCCTCCTTTGCCTGGGGGGAGTGCCCCGCCCTTTCCTGCCAGGACTGCGGTCTCCTCTGGGCGGGCTAACGCTCAGTCTCCCTTGGCTGATGGGACTCGTGGCTTGCCTCCTGGAACCCAAGTTGGATCGTCGAGGACTGCGGCTTGGGCTGACAGGACTGTACTGCCGCGACGCTCGCAGGGGACTGTGCCGGCGCACCCCCTGCCTCTGAGGGCTCCTCTTCCTGCCGGGGCTTATACTGCGGGGACGCGACTTCACCGGGCTCCTGCTGCTGCGTCGCTGCGCCGGCCGCCCCGGACTGCGGGGGCTTCTGCGACGTTGCAGCTGAACCGGGCTCAACGATCGACGGCGAGCGAACGAACCAGGCTCCTGCCCGGGCCTGCCGCTGAATCTGTCTCTGTTGTTCCCCGGCCCCTTGGGCTTGTCCTCGTCCCACTCTGGAGAGATGGCTTCCGTGCCCTGCAACTCCTTGTCCGCCTGATACCCTTGCCGTCGCTGGGGCATCTGACTGCCCATGGACGTCTGCAGCCGACTGCCAGGCTGGCCGCCTATGGAGTTCTGGGGCATGTTCACGGGCGGGGGACCCACCCTGGTAGCCATGCCTGAATTCATGGGCCAGCCTGGAGGGGGCTGCGACATCGGGCCCGGCCCTGAAACCGGCGGTGGGCCTCGAGGGAGCATGGGCGGGGGCACCGTGAAGCCCCCCTGCATTGGGGGCCGCATCATGGGCGGGGGGATGCTGGTAGGAACCGGGAACCCCCCGAATCCTGGAGGAGGGTGCATCGTGTTCGGAGGAGGGTGAGCAATGGGAGGGGGATCCAGCTTGGGCCGCTTGACTGCGGGCTGTTCGGGCACAACGGGTACCGGTACTCTGCCCTTTTTTATCTGCCCAGGGGAGCCGGAGGCGGCTGAGAGAGTGCGTTGGCTCAGGACTGGGATCTGGAAAACGTTCGCTGACGCCTGGTTTTCTGGTCCCTTGGGTGGAAGATGTTTGGGTGGGGCCTCAGTCGCGCTTGGTTCTTTTCCTTGCAAACAAAAAACGGGCGCAGAGCCATGAACGTAAAGCACATTCATTCTATTGCAGTAGGTTAAATCATCTGGTGCATACTACACAAAATGAAAAAACCTGAAAGGCCGGGGTCTTGGGATAATGTCCCCCTGCAGCTGAAGAAAACATTTATTTATGGAGGTATTTTAGTTTGCTTTTTCCACAATTTAAACAAAAGCTTATTTGGAAATATACAGTAGACACACAAAGTTCTTGTTTGAAATGTTTTTTTATAAAAAGGAACTTCCTTTTCTGGTAAAATTCAAAAACAAGAAATCCTTGTATAGCAGGAAAAGTTGCACCCATGATACTATTAATTATAAATTACAGTTAAGTCATGAAAAGGAAATTTATTTCTAATCAGTCACAGTCTCTTTGAGGCTGCGATGAAGTTTTATTTAACCAGGGAACATGAGATAAGCAAGATACATGCTTTTTTCTGACCAGTCCTGGTCAAAAATAAAGTAAATCAAACAAAAAAGCTAAATAATATATGTACATGCAGAAATGAGAAGAAAAGGGAGGGAGGAGGGGGGAAGAGGCACAGAGGGGGATAAGGATGGGGAAATTTGGGAATTGAAAGCACAGGCAAAAAACAAACAAAAATGACTGTAAATAAACAAGAGGGTCACAGGAATTAAATGCTCTGTAAAGAGTTTTCAATACAGACAAACCCCTATTTTACAACCCTCTGTTATTATGTGTTAAGCGACCACCTCTCATTTGAGACCGGATTTGATGGCACAGATGCATTTTACTATGTAAATGATGGAATGATTTTTCCATTAAAAGACATTCACTGCCAAGTACCCTGTCATGTGTTTGCCTATTCTTAGAGCTTATGTTAATGATTTTTCCATTAAAGCAACGCGTGTGCACTTGAAAAAAAAACGTTGCTCCTCTCTTGTCATTAGAGATGCAACGGATAACCAAGAACGTCAAACAAATACATGGCGTTAGAAGAATTAAGTATAATTATATCATTCGTTCTTGGTTGGTTGTTTGGTTGTTTTTTTGTTATTTTTATATTTTGCTGCTACAGCCAAACCTCCATTTTAAGACCCTCTGTTAAGCGACCACCTCTCATTTGAGACCGGATTTTTTGGCACGGATGCATTTTACTATGTAAACGACCTCTCTTAAACGCCTTCTTCTAAAACGCGACTTACGACCACTATTTTGTCGTTTTTTACGACCGTTACTGTCGTCTGCATAGACTTCGAGCAAAGGGAAACAACCACGTGTATGTTTCGGTCAAGGGCCTGAAAGCGGAGTCGCTTCCCTTGTTGTAGAAAAGATGGCGGAGAGCGTAGGAAAAGCACAAAAACCACTGACTTTGAAAAAGAAAACCACTGAATTTGGACGAGAGTGGAGGTGATTAACAGAAGTCGGCGAAGTGAAACTGCAATATCGATTGCACAATCCTATGGAGTTGGAAAGACCCAAATCCAGTTTTAATATGTCATTGTATGTGTGCATGGAGAAGAGAGTATGAACTGTGCTGAGCTTTTTCTTTCTACGGCTGCCAGTGAAAACCTCCATTATAAGACCCCTCCAATTTACAACCGATTTTTCCGGACATTTTGGAAGTCTTAAAATAGAGGTTTGACTGTACACAAAATAGACACAGTAAAGGGTGAAAGCAGCACAAGGGGAGAAGAGGAGAGAAGAATGTTGTAACAGCGCGCGCGTGTGTGTATGTGTGTGTACGTGCGTGTATGTGTGGGTGGGTGGGGATGCATGCGTATGCCCAGGAGTGCTAGCGCCAAGGGGTCCCCAAACCTGAAACTAGGAATTCCCCAAACCGAAAACCTGAAACCAATCTAAACGGCAAGTTCCAATTTCCTGAAAACCTGAAGAAAAAAAATTTGCCGAGAAATCCTTCCACCCGGATTTTCAGCTAACGTCAGCAGTTTTGTTCAGCAGAGGGGGGGGGGGGGGGGGGGGGGGGCTGGTGTTCCCAAAAAATTTTTCAAGCAGCTAACAGTAACATAAATTTTGTTGAGCGGAGGATACATTCTTCCACCCGGTTTTTCACCAAACTAACTCAAAAAACGGGCATTAAATTTTTTAGTCATCTCAAAACTGGAATTCCGGCACATACCGGAAAATTAGCACCCCTGTATGCCTATTTGCATGTGTGTGAGCGATTATTTGCTTTTGTTGAATTTCCAGGCATGGTAGTGTGGGCAAAGTGGTTTTCAATGAAAATGGCCGGGGGTCCACGGGGCCGAAGAAAATTCAATAAATGAGAGTGAAATTTTCACTTTTTTCATGCCATTTCAATGCATTTTTTCATAATTTTGTTTGAAACTGTTTCGCGGATTTTCCGCGATTCGCGGAGGTCTACCATGCCCGATTTCTTGCTTTTAATTTTTGTTGTTAAGCGCATAGAGCTCCACATCTTGTGGAGGTGTGCGCTATATGAATGTTTCACTATTATTATTATTATTATTAATCCTTTCACCGCCAATGTCGCGTTTTTGCACCACAATGGTTTAACACCCATGTCACTAAAAGGCATCAAATCAGAGCCTGTTAGTGTTATCCAAAGACCCTATTTTCATAATTCTGGGAGGTAAGGATAGACCTAATGTTATACGTGTCACAGAGGAATTCGCAATATTGCAGGGTTTTTTCTCTACCCAGGTAAGTTTAATGGTATTTTTTGGCTGAAAAATGTCTGGCAGCGAAAGGGCTAAAAACATCAAAACATCAAAACATCTCACTCTCACGCGCGACTCTCCACTCACTTTTCCTGGGCACAACAACAGGAGATTTGAGGACGGGGTCTGGCGCTCGTGCCGAGAAGGAGGAGGGTCTCTCCAAGGACTCCGACCTCCTGCCGACTGACGACGGAGGGCTCCCTATCCACGACCGCGACATCCTCAGCCTGAACTTGTTGATGGTCACGCCCGAGTAGCACCTCACGATGTCGTCGGCACACTTCGCGCTTCGGAACTGCAGCACGGCCGTCCTGTAAAAACAACACTGCGGATTACCGCTTTCTGTTCGCCTTGGCTGGAGGACGTGTCCTGACCAACTAACATAGGCTAGAACACCAAGGCTACCTCAAAATGTTGCTATGCGGGGGTTGTCTTTAGCCGTGACAAGCTCCTGGCATAACATCATCAGTCTAGAAAAAAAATCCCCCGAAGACAAGAGCGTGGCTGCCCACGTGGCGGGGTAATCAAAAACGGTCACATCCCTAGCTCATCATGCATTTGTACCATAGTGTTCCAGCGCTTTGGCTCTTGGGATGATCCCTGGAGTCTTTTAGCCAGGGTATGTCAACAACAACAAGGCTTCTGTTTGATGATAACGATGTGCTGGTACACAGCAAAGAATTACGCAGGGTACTATAAGAAAAAGAGCGACAGCAGACATCAAATTTACAGTTTTGTTCCACCAAACTATTGATGGAATAGAAAGAAAAAAAGATTCCAGTGAGAAATGTTACTGCCGTAAGCTGCAGATGTAAGCTCGAAACAAGGCAGCGATACCTGCATCTTTTGCAAACAGAAGGGACAAAACAAACATCTGTAGAACAAATCTCTTTCAAGGGGTTTGCGAAGCTATCTGTTTTAACCCTCTTGCATTTATTCCGCCCAAAATCGCCCAGCCGGAAGTTGCCTCCGTGTATTCAAGCCGCCCCAAACAAACCGACTTTAGCTTGCCCCCCACTCCGAGACCCCCCTCTGATGGCATTTTCATCACGCACTAAGTTCTGGCCCGTTATATACACACTGTGAAGAAGCTTCTCACCTGCAGTGATGTGATAGTAACTGTATGGCGCTCTGTGTGCTTCAAAAGACAGATTTTCCCGAAAATGTGTGAAAGAATGTGAACACTAGAAGAAGTTTTTTTCTGTAACAAATGCGAATGCGAGAGGGTTAAGGCCTTGTTTAGCCAAAGTTTTTGAGTGACAAGGACCCAACGGAAAGACACATTGATTCTAAGATAACCCCTGAGTCCCGCAATAAAGATAACTACATGATGTGACTAAACCACCATGTCATAACACTGGCAACCAGCGTAGGTATTTACTTTTGGAAGGATCAGTAATCCTGAACATTTCCTATTAAAGTACAAGATCAACTCTTAATGTAAAGACCTCTTCAACAATATCAATCAGGGCTCCCAATCATCCCGCAAAGCAAGGGGTCCCAGGGACTCCTTCACTTACAGCATAGAGGGTCCTAGAGGCGGGCGGGATAGAGGGTCCCAGTGGCATTGCGAAAGCTAAAAATAATTTTTCTAGTGCATCCCTGGGACCCCCTGCACATTCTTTTAGAGGGTCCTTTAGAATGTTAGTACTTCATAGACCCCCAAATGGGGGTCCCTGGGAGCCCTGTCAATGGTTAAATCGTCTAACATCAAACTGGTAAGCAATCAGTTTAGTTAACGGTTAACCTTCACCATGCTTCCTGGGTATTCTAGTACCCAGAGACATATAAAAACTTATATCTCAAAAAGTATTTAAGCAATCATCATGAAATTTCATGAGTTTATCAAAAACGTTAATGGCTTTATGTGTCTTAAATTTCATTAATGTGTATAAAATACAAATGACGTAATATAATGCGTCATTTGAACAAGCTTGTCACTGATTGCGCGGGTATCCTACAACCCATACTTTAAAGAGCAGAAATATGCCACTGCAGTGCATTGAGTATGGGTAGTGGGACACCCGCGGCATCTGGATAAGGATAAACACATGGTGACTCTTTGACGAGTATGGGTACTGGAGAACCCGCATCATCTGGAATAGGGATAAACACTGTTAAAATGCATGTCCCTTTCCTTTTTAATGAGTATGGGTAGTGGAAAACCCGCCCCATCGTGACTGTGTAGTTGAACAGGGGATCCGGTGAAGGTTAAGCAGAGAACGTGACGGTATCTGGTCTCCAGAAGGCACTAACTTGGCCTGGCGCATGTTGCAGGGGTGGAAATCAGCTGACCGAAATTAAAACTGTAATGCTACACGGAACTTGTGGCCGGTCATGCCTTGAATGGGATTCCATAAAACATCAGTTGCTCAGCATGGAAAGAAGAAATGCAGCCTGTCTTGAGGGGAGGAGGGCTCAAGAAAGCTGCCCTTAACTCATTGAAGTCGTTCCGGCCGTATATGTCCGGAATTAACAGATAGCTGTCAATTTCAGGCATTTGCTTCAAGGGAAGTAAATCTGTGTGCACACTATACCTTGGTCACTCCTAAACTCGCTTTGCTCCCTTAGACCACAATTTTGCCTCTGACTTTGCTTTTGTAGTGGTTTGTTGTGGGGTAACCAATCGGTGTAGAGTTTTTTCTATATAAAGTCTATATATAACAAAGTCTGATCTACCACTTCCCTATGTCTAAACCTGATAAAAACCTGTAATCTTCTTTCATTTCTCCTTTTGTTTATGTATGTTTTGTTTGTGTGTATGTCTGGAGTGATTTGTGAGTTTTCTTTAGTGATTCAAAATCGTTGCGATGTGAATGAGTTTAACCGTGTCCTACTATTGCTGAGGCCCTAGGTTCCACAAGGAATCCAAGGGTATAAGCTTAGTCAAGTCATGGAATGCAGGGGTGGTTCTATGAAAAATAGTGACCTTTGTACAATAGTGAGAGTGTGGTCCATAGTCTCCCGAGGAAGAAGCCCTGACACAGATTTTCCTGTAGAAATGTGTTCTGTACATCTGATCTAGTTTCTCCGAAAATAACTACCTGTACTACTGACCATGGTTTCTTTAGTCTATGAAGATCCCAATTTTTTTAAAGAAAAGTATGCAAAGTCAATGTCCTTGAATTAATACATGGTCAGCTGTATGATCAACTTCTTTAACGATACTCCTTGCATGGTCGTCTTCCTTCAGTAGGACATCTTGCATGGTCATCTTATTTCAGTGGAACATCGTTGCATGGTCGTCTTCCTTCAATGGAACTCCTTGCATGGTCGCATTCCTTAAGTGGGACTCCTTGCATGGTCGTCTTCCTTAAGTGGGACTCCTTGCATGATGGTCGTCTTCCTTCCTTGGGACTCCTTGCATGGTCGTCTTCCTTCAGTGGGACTCCTTGCATGGTCGTCTTCCTTCAGTGGGACTCCTTGCATGGTCGTCTTCCTTCAGTGGGACTCCTTGCATGGTCGTCTTCCTTCCTTGGGACTCTTTGCATGGTCCTCTTCCTTCAGTGGAACTCCTTGTATGGTCGTCTTCCTTCAATGGGACTCCTTGCATGGTCGTCTTCCTTCAATGGGACTCCTTGCATGGTCGTCATCCTTCAATGGGACTCCTTGCATGGTCGTCATCCTTCAATGGGACTCCTTGCACAGTCATCTTCCTTCAGTGGCCTTGGGACTCCTTGCACATTCAGCTTCCTTCCTAGCATGGTCAGCTTCCTTCCTTGCATGGTCAGCTTCCTTCCTTGCATGGTCAGCTTCCTTCCTAGCATGGTCAGCTTCCTTCCTTGCATGGTCAGCTTCCTTCCTTGCATGGTCAGCTTCCTTCCTTGCATGGTCAGCTTTCTTTCACGGTCAGCTTCCCTTGCCTGAACTTCACAAATGATCCGGTCTTGTTCAAATGTCAATTACCTTGATAATTACAGATCTTTATTGATGATCAGCTGCTTTAAACTGATCATTTAACACTCAAGTGCCTTGAATGGAACACAGCATACCGTCATTTACTTTGAATGGAACAGACTGGTGACAAGCTGCCTTGAAAGAAAAACTCCAGGAGAGCTCCCTTGAACTGAACTCCAAACATGGCTAATTATCCATGCACAGAGCTACATCCCGGATCAGGTGCTTTGAATGCATTTACATCCATGGTCAGGTAAATTCATTGGAAAACAAATCCTTTATAATGGGTAATGAATGGAACACTATAGACAGTCAGATGTTTTGAACTGAAAATTAAGAAAGTAAGCAGTCTTAACAGAACTGCATGGGAGGTCAATAGCCATCATGAATGGAGTTTCGTATATATGTAGTAAATTACATAAACTAGCTCTAAATCAGGTTAAGCTCTTTCAATTATACAAGCACTGACAGGAATCCTATGCAAGGTCTTTTATCTCATAAGAAACATTGCATATGATCACTAATGCTGAACAGAAAGATGATGGTCATGCTTCCAAAATGACACGAGCTGACAAGAGTTCAGCTGCTTTGGATAGGATTTGTGATCATTTTCTTTTCTCCAAAAGGAACTCCGCAAATGACCAGGTGATTTAGTTTCTGTGAAAGGTAGAATGTTGCCTTGGATACACTTACTCTCCAAGAAGTCATTATTTAAAGAGGAAGAACATACAGAATTCGCCTACAACTTCATGGATAACTAAATTAACTACATCAATATAAATCGCTTCAATTAGATGGATTCCTTATTTTTAAAAACAACAACTTTGACTGGTAGTCTTAGGCAGTCTTCCTTTCATGGACTCCAAGGCAGGTCAGCTACTTTGACTGGACTCCAAGGAAGGTCAGCTACTTTGACTGGACTCCAAGGAAGGTCAGCTACTTTGACTGGACTCCAAGGCAGGTCAGCTACTTTGACTGGACTCCAAGGCAGGTCAGCTACTTTGACTGGACTCCAAGGAAGGTCATCTACTTTGATTGGACTTCAAGGAAGGTCAACTACTTTGACTGGACTCCAAGGAAGGTCGTCTAACTTCACTGGAATCCAGGGAAGGTCGTCTAGATTCACTGTATTCCAAGGAAGGTCAGCTACTTTGACTGGACTCCAAGTAAGGTCAGCTACTTTGACTGGACTCCAAGGAAGGTCAGCTACTTTGACTGGACTCCAAGGAAGGTCAGCTACTTTGACTGGACTCCAAGGAAGGTCGTCTAACTTCACTGGAATCCAGGGAAGGTCGTCTAGATTCACTGTATTCCAAGGAAGGTCACTTAACTTTGTTGGACTCCAAGGAAGGTCATCTAGCTTCACTGGACTCCAAGGAAGGTCATCTAGCTTCACTGTACTCCAAGGAAGGTCATCTTGTTTCACTGGACTCCAAGGAAGGTCATCTAGCTTCACTGGACTCCAAGGGACGTCATCTAGCTTCACTGGACTCCAAGGAAGGTCATCTAGCTTCACTGTACTCCAAGGAAGGTCATCTTGTTTCACTGGACTCCAAGGAAGGTCATCTAGCTTCACTGGACTCCAAGGGACGTCATCTAACTTCACTGGACTCCAAGGAAGGTCATCTAACTTCACTGGACTCTAAGGAAGGTCATCTAGCTTCACTGGACTCCAAGGAAGGTCACCTAACTTCACTGGACTCCAAGGAAGGTCATCTAACTTCACTGGACTCCAAGGGACATCACCTAACTTCACTGGACTCCAAGGAAGGTCACCTAACTTCACTGGACTCCAAGGAATGTCACCTAACTTCACTGGACTCCAAAGGAGGTCATCTTGTTTCACTGGACTCCAAAAGTCATCTAGCTTCACTGGACTCCACGGAAGGTCACCTACTTTGCATGATTGTAATCCAAGGAAAGTCATCTAACTGGACTGGACACCGAGGAAGGTTGTCTATCTCCACTGGACTCCAGAGAAGGTAATCTACCTTGGACTTCAAAGACGGTTATTTATCGTAGAAAATCATCTACATTAACTTGACTTTTCTACGACGTCGTTTGACAAGCAGAAGACTAGCCTTAGCTTTAGCTTTCCTAGTCATATACACAACTTCTATTAAAACTCATATCAGTTGCCAGCAATTCTAACCATGGCGATTGATTTAATATTGACTCCGTTCAAGAGCCAAAAATGCTAAGCTAGCTGGATTGTATGTGATCAAAATAAATATATCGTAAAACCCATAAGAACAATCGTCAGATACCCTGATTCTAACAATGATTAACAGTAAAATGTGCTGTGTTGCTTCCAGCTGAGGAAGGTGCTACAAGTATGAACATCTTTTTAGCTTCTACTTTTTTTTCTTTGGGTGAGGGGAGTGGGGGCGACGGGTGGAGAGGATTTCACAAAACAGCAAAAACTTCCATGGAGCTGCGCATGCTTCTTATTTAATTCACAATTTATATCCACGGTGAATGATAAAAACAGCATTATGGTAAAATGCACTATCATTTCTAAACTGTCTCACACCACTCCCTTACAACTAAAAGCCATTGTTATTCAACATGTATTTTTTATGAATCCCTTTTCATATGCAAATTAAATTAAGGGAACTGTACTTTTCATGACAAGCATATTTTGTAAATATTCCTTTAAATAAAACTGTTTAAAAAAGGGGAAATTACCAACAATTGTTTTCAAAAGGAAGCTAACAAAAAAATGACAAGTTTGAAACAAAACGTACGTGAAGAAAATCAATCGTCAACAATTAAAGGGATCATTGAAGTTGTGTGAGTAAGAATTTTTCAAGCAAAATCTTTAAAGTTTAAAAGCAAGTTTAAATAATCAAGATGACTACATTCACATATATAGCAGTCATAAGTAATAATATCAAATGTTTATCCAGTTTGTCTGATCATAAATAATTTAGACACCAAACAAACTGATAACATCCAACAATAGCACTTGTAATGAAAATATCATGCAATTCCTAAGCAAAGTTGTAAAACGTGTTTTTTTCCAAATTTTTGGTAAAAAAATTTGTTTTTACTTTTTTATTTTATTATAAAGGAATGTTAAGAAGCTTTTGATGGAAACTTTCTTTAACTCTTCTGAAAGGCTTCAATATCTTGCAGCTTTTTTTTTTCACTTCCAACAACAGATCTGTACACTTTGCTCAAACTTAACAGATTTGTGATGTCCTAGTAAAACCTTTTGTTTTTTAATTTTGTTTTCGTTGTCTGCTACTGTCGCTGTTGTTTCTGCTGATGGTGGTGGTTGTGGTAGTTGTGGTGGTTCTGACGGTGATGGAAGGATGATTCTGCTGCTCCTGCTTCTGCTCCTGCTTCTTCTACTTTTCTTCTTCTTTGTTGTTGTCATCACTGGAGTTGTTCTCCTTCGACTATGGCAGCAGCACCATGACAATCGTCTTCTTTTCAATCTTCTTCTTCTTCTTCTTTGTCACCTTCATTTTCTTCTTCTTTGTCACCTTCATTTTCTTCTTCTTTGTCACCTTCATTTTCTTTTTCTTCTTCTTTGTTGTCATGATTGGAGTGTTCTTTTTCGACTATGGCAGAGGCACCACAACGATCCTCTTCTTTTCAATCTTCTTCTTCATCGTCATCATCATCTCCTTCATTTTAGTTGTTCTTAACTATGGCAGAGGCACCACGGCGATCATCTTCTTCTCAGTCTTCTTCTTCATCGTCATCATCATCTCCTTCATTTTAGTTGTTCTTCTTAACTACGGCAGAGGCACCACAACGATCCTCTTCTTTTCAATCTTCTTCTTCATCGTCATCATCATCTCCTTCATTTTAGTTGTTCTTCTTAACTACGGCAGCGGCACCACGACGATCATCTTCTTCTTGGTCTTCTTCTTCTTGACCTTCATCTTCTTCTTTGTTGTTATCATTCATGTTGTTCTTCTTCGACTTCGACTATGACAGCAGCACCACAACAGTCATCTTCTTCTCAGTCTTCTCCTTCTTCGCCTTCATTTTATTCTTATTCTTCTTAAAAACTAGAAACTTGCCATTCTGAAACACTGGGCTCTGAACTGCTGTGTGCACCATCATCAGATAACCCATGTCCCCCGAAGATGGAGTGTGGCTGCCCGTGTGGCGGGGCAATCAAAAACGGTCACACACGTAATGTTCTCAGTCCCTAGCTGAAGCATTTGTACCATAGTGTTCAAGTGCTTCGGCTGTTGAGATGATTCTTGGAGTCTTTTAGCCAGGGTACGTCAACAACAACAACAGATAACCCATGCTGCTTAGTGCTACATCCCGTCGCTCAGGGGCAGTCTTGAGGGAGTCTTTTGGTCAACTGGCCCGCATCAATGCAGAGGTATACGTCAGTCGACACCAATCCATTACAGATGTGCTAACACAGTAGCAGCCTGCAGGTAAAGTCTTGTGCCCCAGGTGTAGCCAGGTAACTGTTGTTCAAGATTACAGGGTGTGTTTTTGTCAAAACTGGGTCAGAGCAGTGTTGGTTTTTGTTTGCTTATTTTGTTCTGTTGTTGTTTCTCATCAGAGCTTCAGCTACTCCCGTTAAAAAGGCGACTGCAGTTTATAAACAATACTTTAGTTTAAGTTATACCAATACATTATATTTACATACTGAGACAGTCAGTCAGTCAGTGTCTCTCTCTCTCTCTCTCTCTCTCTCTCTCTCTCTCTCTGTCTGTCTGTCTGTCTGTCTGCCTGGAAGTTGCAACACTATCTCGTTCCCTGTTCTACTGGCCTTGATGCTCGCCTAGCTAGCTCGAGAGATGAGGATGGCTCTTCTTCTCTTTTTTTCAAACTGTCTAACAGTGCAAGCATTGTAGTTGTCATCACATGGATTCACCGGTTGAGCAAAGTCTCTATTACAGAGCCGCTGTGTCAGTGGGGCTGACTGCTGGTGGTACCGGTTAGCATACTGGCTGCGGCTGTGATTAGTCTAGGTCTGCGAAAGTGGGTGCAGAAAGGGGCGTTATTTCCTCAAAGATGAGCGGTTGGTGTGAGCTAAATTCCTCCTCCTTTAGCTCCTTCAGGAAGCAGTCTGGAAACTTGCTGAGAGGTGGGAATGAAGACAGAAGAGCCTGAATCGTGGGAACCGAGACGTTGTGGAGATCTTGCTAATTTGAGTCCTCTATTAACTACAATACATAACAAGAGAACCAATCTTGGCTGCTGAAAAAAACCCTCTAAGCATTCGTTACTCCAAGGAATGGAAACATTTTTCTTATTTACAGAGCAAGGTGTCCCGACACCCACCAAAAAAAACCCCACATACAATCGGGTCAAGCAGAAACATTACATCTCTCCGGTACGCAATGAGGAACTTACCCTTTATTCTTCCCATCTTTAGGCATTTGAATAGAATAGGCAGTCGGGAAGATAACAAAGAGCAATTCCTGTGTGGTGGCCCTTGGGACATTGGAAATATGAACATTTTTGTCTTCCGCAGCATCTGCAAAACAACACACGGGCGGGGAAAAATGCACCATTAGCAAATCAACACACAAACAAGGAAAAACAGAAACAGAAAACGCATAGCAAGGAGCACGGGGTGGTGTGTCGGTCGGTCCAGGTATGGTCCAGCCGGCAGGCAGCAACTTCTGCTGAAAAATCCGAGTGATGTTTGCGCCACCGAAGCCCGCTTCACTTCACACCTTGTTTTGGATACCGTGCCCACAGCAAATTTAACTTCAGCTCATGGCATAATCAGGACTGGGACTAACTGCTAGTTAGGATATTGTATCTCTGCAAGGTATTGAAAAAAAACACTTTTGCAAGCGTATCAGTGGAATGTCCTTAGACCACTAGCTTGATCACTAGTAGAATGTTCATAAGGGTTGTTGCCACCTGCTCACCAGTGATTTTTTGGGGGTACATTTATTATCGATTTTCGTAGTATGCTTATTGTTGCTGGAATTAGCATGGTGTCAGAAAAAAAATTGCAGCCCAGTCATTGGAATTTTGTCAGAGGAAAATGGCAGCTCGATCACTGGAATTTTGTCAGAAAAAACTTGCAGCCCAATCACTGGAATTTTGTCAGAATAAAATTGCAGTCCAATCACTGGGATGGGGTAAGATGAAAATTGCAGTCCAATCATTGGGATGCGGTCAGATTAAATTGCAGTCCAATCATTGGAATTGGGTCAGATGAAATTGCAGTCCAATCATTGGGATGTTGGCAGAACAAAAATTGCAGTCCAATCATTGGGATGTTGTCAGATGAAATTGCAGTCCAATCATTGGCATGTTGTCAGATGAAATTGCAGTCCAATCATTGGCATGTTGTCAGATGAAATTGCAGTCCAATCATTGGCATGTTGTCAGATGAAATTGCAGTCCAATCATTGGCATGTTGTCAGATGAAATTGCAGTCCAATCATTGGCATGTTGTCAGATGAAATTGCAGTCCAATCATTGGGATGTTGTCAGATGAAATAGCAGTCCAATCATTGGGATGTTGTCAGATGAAATTGCAGTCCAATCATTGGGATGTTGTCAGATGAAATAGCAGTCCAATCATTGGGATGTTGTCAGATGAAATTGCAGTCCAATCATTGGGATGTTGTCAGATGAAATAGCAGTCCAATCATTGGGATGTTGTCAGATGAAATTGCAGTCCAATCATTGGGATGTTGTCAGATGAAATAGCAGTCCAATCATCAGGATGTTGTCAAATGAAATTGCAGTCCAATCGGGATGGGTTCAGAAGAAAATTGCAGCCAAAACACTGGGATGGGGTCAGATGAAATTTGCAGCCGTCTTTGGGATGTTGTCCGTAAAAAAAAAAACCACCTTGAAGCCCAATCAACGGAGTGCATCACTGCTATGATAGAAATGCTGTTGGGTGAAGATAGCATCTACCTAGGTTGTCTTATGGCTTATGGTTGCTGTCTTGCAAGGAAGCTGGCTGACAATTGGGGTATTGTCCAATGATGACTTCAACCACTGACCCTTGGGGTATTGTCCAATGACTTCAACCACTGACCCTTAGGGTATTGTCCAATGACTTCAACCACTGACCCTTGTGGTATTGTCCAATGATGACTTCAACCACTGACCCTTGGGGTATTGTCCAAAGATGACTTCAATCACTGACCCTTGGGGTATTGTCCAAAGATGACTTCAACCACTGACCCTTGGGGTATTGTCCAATGATGACTTCAACCACTGACCCGTGTGGTATTGTCCAATGACTTCAACCACTGACCCTTGGGGTATTGTCCAAAGATGACTTCAACCACTGACCCTTGGGGTATTGTCCAAAGATGACTTCAACCACTGACCCTTGGGGTATTGTCCAAAGAGACTTCAACCAAAGTATCACTATCACTCAGGGTGCTGTCCTTTGAATGCTGCGGCTGATAATTCGGATGTCGTCCAGTGACAATTGCAGGCAGGCTATTAAAGAGTTGTCTTCCATGAAGTTGCAGCCTAATCATTGGGATGTTGTGGGTTCCCGATGAAGACATAAATGGTCATCAGGACGTTGCGCTATTTAGGATGTTGTCCAATGGTCACCGGGATGCTTCGCTATCAAACTGTTCGTTGGGGATACTTTCCACAGAGGACTAAGTGGTCACTGGGAGGGTACCCAATGAAACTTGCATCAGGATGCTTTGATTGTGGGCACAGACTGCAAACTGATCAGATGTAAGACAAATCGTTCAATTTGTAATAAATAATCACCACTTCCACAACTTGAAATTTTAAAATAAATCACCGCCTGGAAATGCTCCAATTCTTACCATTAAAGTCTGTGAATATTTTGGTGAAACGTCTTCAGTTTGACACAGGTACATGCAATAGTACACCATCATAAAACTTGATTTCTAAAAAATGAGAAAAAAATATTTCTTTTAAAACAACTTTTTTTCACAAAAAACAAAGTAAATGTCCACTTCTTTTACTAAATAACATGTTCACTTGGATGCTCTCGTCAACAGTCACTTGTTCTTGTTACATGTCCGTTAAACCTAACTGACGATGGCACATGCTCAGTTCACACTGCAACTACGATTCCATCAGGTACTTTAGTCAATACGCCGACAGAAGACCGAATCAGAATGGTGGGCCGCTCCAAAATGGCGGCGACTGCCCACTGGACGATGGTGGACTGCTCACTGAAAGGTGGAGTGCTTGCTTTCGGCTCGTTGTATGTGAGTGAATTACACGCTTAATTCCCTGTATACTGGAAACGGAACGCCCACAAATATGGTCTGTTCATGGTTTGTGCATTGAATGTTGGATCGCTCACCGATGGTCCGATTACTGAATAGACTGCTCACCGCACGGCATGCTCATAAAAAGGTGGCCTGCTTGCTGTGTGTTCTGCTCACAATGTGATCTGCTCGTCAAATGGACTGAGCACTGTATGGCTTTACTCACCAAGTATTGGACAGCTCACAATCTGGTCTGCTCACAAAAATGAGATTGCACACTTCATCAAACAGTGAACTGCTCCCAAGTATGATCTGCTCACCTAATAACGAACTGCTCAGTGCATTACACTCTGATCACAGTCCGTTCATCCAGTATTAGATCACTCATCCCGGCTTACTGAATGGTCTGCTCGCTGCATGGCAGGCTCACAAACTGGGGAACAGCTCATTCAACGTTCAGTTTGTCGACTGTCAAATTGTAACTGGCGTCTTGCAGACTGGTGTGCGATTCAAGCGACGACTTCTCACCACAAGGCCTGCTCACCGATGAGGCTCTATACTACTTCTTGGCGACACGAAAGGGCAATAATTTTAGGACTGAGTTGACCATGCCGCCTAGCGACGAGTCAGGGGCAAATAATATTCTGTGGTTATATACTACTACTTCGACAGGCAAGGGCGCTGATCATATGCAGGTGACGCATGCGTCTCAGTGCACGAGACAGGGGCAGAGAATTTTCAGTATAAAGACTCAATGGCACACACTGCAAACTGTACAGCTCACGGCATTGTAGATTGTTCCCAGATCATGCAAACTTCTTCTTCTTCTTCTTCAGCGTTCGACTGGCTACGCATGAAAACGTCAGACCGAGCTTGTCCACACTAGCATAGGGATGAGTCTGCAATCCCAATCCTTCGTCCTGAGAGTGCACATGATTCATCTCTTGCTGGTCTGTTCACATCGCCGCGGACTGCTCACTGTGAGGAAGCGTGGTTGAGAGAAACTACACAAATCTTGAATGTCTAGCCTTGTCCTCCGGCACATTTTTTTTTCTTCTTCTATGGGATCTCAAGAGTTATCGTTGTTCTTTGCGTTTGCCTGGAGTTTGCTTAGAGTTGATATTCTTGAAACTGTTCTTTTGTCACTGTTCTTAGGCAAACCGCAAAGGGACACAATTCGTAGGTGTGTGATGACATCGAAATACTCTCCCTTAACTTTGTCTTGTTTAAGAGCGTTGTCTTGTTCTCTGCTGCACCTTTTTTTTTTTTTTCAGCACAATGATCGTCAAAAGAGTTATGGTGTCCTCCAGTCCTCAGGGCAGTGAAACTCGCCGGTTTGTCACACAGTCCTGCCAACGTATCTAATTCTCTTCATCAAACACCACATTTTTAGTTCTTAGAATTTTTGTGTTTCTCCCAATCTTCTATGTCAAGTCCAAAATTAGTTAAGGATAGTCTCCCCCCCCCCCCCCCCCCCAAAAAAAAGGGGGGGGGGAGGGTAGGGGAGAGGGTAAGAATGAAAGCTAAAACCCAGCAACGTTGTCTGAACTACAGCGGTGAAGACGGCTGAAGGTGGGCGCTTGCTGATCTGGACAGCGATGTAAGTACTGAAACATAGTCTCAGGCATAGACAAATAAATTGACGTCATTGACACCATAATGTTACACTTTCTGTCACGTATCTAACCATGGCATTTATAGAACATAGTAACGTCTTAAGTGATTTGAGCGCCCAAAAAATTTTTTTTTTACCATTATAGAAAGCTGAAGTGCTGCGGCTGGTCACAGCTGAACCGACCACAAATAACACATTTAGCTATGCTGTATTCCTAACAAACAAGACGAAAATCACATTGGCAATAACAAAATTAATCAATGTTGTTTGTCTTCACAGTTCACTGCTTAGTATCTGGAAACTGGAAAATACAAGACTTGCTTTTGAAGTTTAACAGAAGAACTACGAAAGTACAGAGCTAAATCTTAATGTGAATTCCGAATTTAAAAAAGCTCTATATATCACAATCATAGATGATCTGAATATATGTTTCTGAAACAGGACCACCGATGCTGTGGAGACAAAGGGACAATCATTTATAAACTTATCCTGTAATACTGATAATGCAATCGATACAGGTTCATATAAGCAAAAGCAATGATTACGAAATAATCTGGATCTCTTAAAACCCTTCATCCAACATAAATTTGGACTGAGGCCTCTCAATTTACAACAAATAGCTGTTAATAGGAATGCATAAACTAAACAACTGCAACCAGAATCTCACAGAGAAACAACTGCCACAAATCGTGGACAAAAACAAAACAAGAGGTTTGTCATAATAAAATTATCGTAAACAGAAACTGAATTTCATGTTTTCCAACAACAGATTAATCCTGCTATATGGATATGACAAGAATAAGCCCTGCGCAGAAGCAATATACACTTTTATCAAAAGGAAACCAAGGAGCTCTCAACACCTAAGGTCTTGACATTAAGGAACAAAAAAGTACAACTGGAACATTTTAATCCACAGCTGATTGGAGATCATCCAGAGTATTGACAATCAGGAACAAGGAGCTGTATCTAAAACTAGAACACTTTCATCCACTGCAAACTGAACAGGTCTTAACACCCAGAACTAACAGTCAGAACGTGTAAGGAGCTGCAGCTAAAACTAGAACACTTTCATCCACTGCAAACTCAACAGGTCTTAACACCCAGAACAATCAGAACTTGTAAGGAGCTGCAGCTAAAACTAGAACACTTTCATCCACTGCAAACTCAACAGGTCTTAACACCCAGAACAATCAGAACTTGTAAGGAGCTGCAGCTAAAACTAGAACACTTTCATCCACTGCAAACTCAACAGGTCTTAACACCCAGAACAGTCAGAACTTGTAAGGAGCTGCAGCTAAAACTAGAACACTTTCATCCACTGCAAAGTCAACAGGTCTTAACACCCAGAACAGTCAGAACTTGTAAGGAGCTGCAGCTAAAACTAGAACACTTTCATCCACTGCAAACTGAACAGGTCTTAACACCCAGAACTAACAGTAACAGTCAGAACTTGTAAGGAGCTGCAGCTACAACTAGAACACTTTCATCCATAGCTAACTAAAGAGACCTTGTGTCAACATCCAAAGTCTTGACAGTCAGGAACAAGGAACTGCACCTAAATCTGGAACACTTTCATCAAAGCTCACAGAAGATCTTAACATCCAGTTTTGACAACCGGTAACGACACCTAAAACTGAAACACTTTCATCCACTGATAACTGAACAGGTCTTAACATCCAGTCTTGACAGTCAGGGACAAGGAACTGCACCTAAAACTGGAACACTTTCATCCACTGATAACTGAACAGGTCTTAACATCCAGTCTTGACAGTCAGGGACAAGGAACTGCACCTAAAACTGGAACACTTTCATCAAAGCTCACTGATTAGATCTGAACATCCAGTTTTGACCATCGGTAACTACAGTACACCTAAAACTGAAACACTTTCCATCCACTGCTAACTGAAGAGGTTTTAACATCCAAAGTCTTGACAGTCAGGAACAATGAAGTGGAGTTATTACTGGAACACTTTCATCCACAGCTAATTGAACAGGTCTTAACATCCAAAGTCTTGACAGTCAAGGACAAGGAACCACAGCTAAAACTAGTAACACTTTCATCCACAGCTAACTGAACAGGTCTCAACATCCAAAGTCTTGACAGTCAAGGACAAGGAACCACAGCTAAAACTAGAAACACTTTCATCCACAGCTAATTGAACAGGTCTTAACATCCAAAGTCTTGACAGTCAAGGACAAGGAATCACAGCTAAAACTAGTAACAGTTTCATTCACAGCTAACTGAACAGGTCTTAACATCCAAAGCATTGGCAGTCAGGGACAAGGAATTGTAGCTAAAACTGGAATACGGCCGCACATCCTGAAGATATCAAACAAAGCATGACATTGCAACAGTGCAAATAAGATTACATAATTGAAATAAACAAGAAGTAACGACTCACAAAAGGATGGCAATGGAACAGAGCCAGGAATAAGCAGGGAGAGGAACCAACTGGACCAAGGTAGGAAAGATAGCTTTGAACCAATACCTCTATGGTGAAGCCTCTTGTACATGGCAATGATGAAGTCTCTTGTAGTTGTACATGGCAATGGTGAAGCCTCTTGTATATGATAATGGTGAAGGCAATAGTGATGTCTTGTACATGGCAATGGTGAAGCCTCTTGTACATGGCAATGGTGAAGTCTCTTGTAGTTGTACATGGCAATGGGGAAGCCTCTTGTAGTTGTACATGGCAATGGGGAAGCCTCTTGTACATGGCAATGGGGAAGCCTCTTGTAGTTGTACATGGCAATGGTGAAGCCTCTTGTATATGATAATGGTGAAGGCAATAGTGATGTCTTGTACATGGCAATGGTGAAGCCTCTTGTACATGGCAATGGTGAAGTCTCTTGTAGTTGTACATGGCAATGGGGAAGCCTCTTGTAGTTGTACATGGCAATGGGGAAGCCTCTTGTACATGGCAATGGTGAAGCCTCTTGTACATGGCAATGGGGAAGCCTCTTGTAGTTGTACATGGCAATGGGGAAGCCTCTTGTAGTTGTACATGGCAATGGGGAAGCCTCTTGTACATGGCCATGGGGAAGCCTCTTGTAGTTGTACATGGCAATGGTGAAGCCTCTTGTAGTTGTACATGGCAATGGTGAAGTCTCTTGTAGTTGTACATGGCAATGGTGAAGCCTCTTGTGCATGACAATGGTGAAGCGATCAAGCCTCTTGTACATGGCAATGGGGAAGCCTCTTGTAGTTGTACATGGCAATGGTGAAGCCTCTTGCACATGGCAATGGTGAAGTCTCTTGTACATGGCAATGGTGAAGTCTCTTGTAGTTTTACATGGCAATGGTGAAGTCTCTTGTAGTTGTACATGGCAATGGTGAAGCCTCTTGTAGTTGTACATGGCAATGGTGAAGCCTCTTGTATATGATAATGGTGAAGGCAATAGTGATGTCTTGTACATGTTGTATGGCAATGGTGAAGCCTCTTGTAGTTGTACATGGCAATGGTGAAGCCTCTTGTACATGGCAATGGTGAAGCCTCTTGTCGTTGTACATAGCAATGGTGAAGCCTCTTGTATATGGTGAAGTCTCTTGTATATGGCAATGGTGAAGTCTCTTGTACATGGCAATGGTGAAGTCTCTTGTGAAGTCTCTCCTACATGGCAATGGTGACATCTTAAGTGCTTGGGAATGCTGAAATCTCATAATTGTGTTCAGTAATGTGAAGACTCTTGCACATGGCGATGATGGAAGTCTCTTGTATAAAACAAGGGTGCGTGACTGATGTTCGCAACGCTATGACCATAGCTAATCCATTTGCTAGAATTTGAACTCTCATTGAAAAACTGGGGCATTATCCTCTTGAAATCGGCAAAGTAGCTACCTATCCTGCTGTCATAATTGTCTCGAGGAGAGCCACAGCGACAGTGGTAATGACCCGAACAACCATGGTGCACACCCAAAACATTATCACATTCACACCACACACGCGCACACGCACACACGCACACACACACACACACACGCCACACCAACAAAGTTGCAGACACTCGCTTTTTGGTGCAGGAGTTTTTAAAAATCTCAGAAATTCAAATTATGAACAAGTTTTCAAAGTTCTTGCTCAAAAACCAAAAATATGATTCATAATGTCACACTGAAACATGAATGTTCTTTTCATTTTAGTTTATTTCTATTTCTACTGGGTACTTCAATCAGCATGCCTGGCATGCCGTGATCAAACTCATAGATACTCACTCTTTGATGTGAACATACTGGTTGCGTTGGTGGTTGCCAGCGTGCCAGCGGAATTCAAATCCAGTTCCACAACAGCTGAAAACAAAGTTCCATCATGAAATAGGGCATTTGTCACAAAAGCGTTCATTCTATAGACTAGACTAGTGTCTGACTACACTTTTGCTCACATGTTTTGCCCCTAGTTTTATGAACTCTCTTATTCAAAGCCTTAATTGAATGTCAAGGTCGCTCGGCCATGGCAAATGGTC
>JAGGCT020001445.1:0-25000 GCA_017654935.2 Phymorhynchus buccinoides
CTTTTTATTTTATCGTAATTTTATTGTTGCATAACACATGTCCATCTAAGGACAATAAACATATTATTGATTGATTGATTGATTGATTTCATGTACGGCTGTGGCCCTTACCTAAAGTCTGGAAGTTGAGGGCCACCAGCTGGCAGCCAGAGTTCCAGAACATCTGGGGAAGGAAATTGCTGGAATCCACCCGAGTTCCTTTGGGGTAGATGCGACTCAACTGTCGCTTGTTGTAGCTGTGACAGGGGTTAAGGTGTGTTGGAAGAAAGAAGACTCGTCTAGACATTTTTCTTTGTGGAAAAGCTTATTTCTATATTGGGCACACACAGATGCAGACTCACAAACAAACACATGCACACACACACTCACAAACATGCAGAAACGCACACACATATGTACACACACACTCACACGCATGCCGAAATACACATGAAGAAGCACACACACACACACTCTAATATCACATACGGGTGAACAGACGTAAAACTAAAGAACACACACACACACACACACACACACACACACACACACACACCACACCACACCACACCACACACACAGCCGTCTAATATCACGAGAAGTGGATAGACGCTAAATGAAAGACACACACACACACGCACACACTATAGACATACCACATGTGATACTTGACACGCTCATTCACAGAAAAGGCAAACGAAAAGACACACACGTTTCACTGCATTCGTAACACACATTTTGTACAAAGGATACTTCACAAACTCCACTGGAGATTCCTTCAACAGACTTGTTGCTTGGGTTTCCACAAAGGAGGAGATTTCAAAGGATCTGTGCCTTTCTGTAACATTCACGCACAACACACAGTTGAGTTGACTGGTGAATAAGCTTAATTCTTCACCTTGACTCATGCAAGTATAAAATGCTTGCATTAAATCACATGATAAGAACAAAAGCGTCATTTATGATAATTTATTTATCATAGCACGAGAATAGCTTCTCTCTCTCTCTATCTCTCTCTCTGTATGTGTTTGTGCGTGCGTGCGTGTTTTTGTTGGGAAGTTTCTTTTTTTCCCCCACCATCTTTATAAAAATGCAAGCAAAACAACGCGTCAGACCAAAATTGCATTCAAATTACAATCCAGAGTAACTAAATACTATTGCATTTGCAAAGAGTTTGTTTTCTTCTTCTTTTCTTTCCCTTATCCCAATCCGATTTGGCTGAAATTTCCAGGAAAGTTGCGGGATATAAAGGGATTGCCAAATATGCAACATTAAACGATTTCGCCTATTTTTCGGCAAAATATGACTGGAAAACGGCAAAATGTCAATCTTGAATATATCAAAAACGGCTTAATTGTTTCAGTATATACTTAAAAATACATTTCCAACACTTCCGGTATAAACATGAACCGGAAGTACCAACCGGAAGTGCCCTGGCTAGGAACCTGCAGGTAAATTCGTGTTCACGGGATAGCCCAAACCGGAAGTGCCGTTACTAAACTATTGGGTATTATAGCCCTTACTCTGGCCCAGTGCGGAGAAGTTTGGCGATATGTTAAATAGTTTGGAAGTTATTCATATTGATGTAAATTTGGATGCGCCACATTCACTGATTTCCATTTGTGGATTTTTTTTAAACCCGATTTCAATGACATTTGCAGGAAAGTTGAATGCATTATTCTTATGTAATTTGCACTACAGGTGATCACAGACTTAAACAATCACATCATTTGCAGGTGATCACAGACTTAAAACTTTCACATAATTTGCAGATGATCGCAGACTTAAACAATCAGATAATTTGCAGGTGATCGCAGACTTAAACTTTCACATAATTTGCAGGTGATCGCAGACTTAAACAATCAGATAATTTGGATCACAGACTTAAACAATCAGATAATTTGCAGGTGATCACAGACTTAAACTTTCACATAATTTGCAGGTGATCGCAGACTTAAACAATCAGATAATTTGGATCACAGACTTAAACAATCAGATAATTTGCAGGTGATCACAGACTTAAACAATCAGATAATTTGCAGGTGATCACAGACTTAAACAATCAGATAATTTGCAGGTGATCACAGACTTAAACAATCACATAATTTGCAGGTGATCACAGACTTAAACAATCACATCATTTGCAGGTGATCACAGACTTAAACAATCAGATCATTTGCAGGTGATCGCAGACTTAAACAATCACATTATTTGCACTACATGCGAACACAGACTTAAACAGATAATTTGCACTACATGCGATCGCAGACTTGAACAATCACATAATGTGCACTACAGAGACAGGTGGATCACAGACCAACAGTTAGACAGTAGCATGATAAAACGTCAGTCTTACTCTCGGAGGATTCAAAGGAGTGGAAGTGAATGGGCTGGATGTAGTTCACCAGTGCTGACATCTCCATGGCTGCCTCCGCTTCCTTGCCGGCGGTACCCTGCAAGACCACACAGCACAGCTCTACCAGTCATGGTCATCGAACAATGCTTCAACCTTTTCATCCAATAAAATACAGCTTTATGTTTGGTAAGAAAGGCAAAAATGGAAAAATGGAATTAACCGAGAAATGTAGGGGGGTGGCACATCTTTACCTTTGCCTCATCTTCTTACAATATGCAGCGTTTATGGTAACACATTGATTTTATCATTCTGAATAAATAATCGATGGCTTGGAGTCAAAACGGACTATCTTTAGATAGTCCATTGACATATTATTGAACTTATTACGAAAACTAATAACTTGTATATAAAAAAAGACTGCTGAAATATAAAAAGCAAAACCCCCTTTTTGTATTTCTGCATTCATTGTTTGATACAAGTTATTACTTTTTTTTTTAATAAATCCAATAATACGTCAATGGACTATCTAAAGATAGTCCGTTTTGACTCCAAGCCATCGTCAGATCTGCGCGTGGCCACGTTACTCGGTAACTATTACCGACTATTCCCATGCAAGCGCAAGCAAATGTTTGGTGATCAGTTGGTATCACAGCCATGGAAAACACTGATATATAAGCAAACAATTGTTTAGAAGTCTGCTGGTAGCGATACATATTTAAAAGACCTGTCAGTAGTAGACACAGCAAACTTTTTTTCCATTTCTGAATTTTTTTTATCCAACCTCTAGTGTCATCTTACAATGCAATAATATTACATACATAAATTAAAAATCAAATACATCATCCCAAAAGTTACTGGAGTTATAAATGCTTTGAGAGAGTTGACAACAGGAAATGGGTAAAAGTGACAATGATGATCAAATGTAATAGATTGTATGAGAATATTTTCAATAACCTATTCCGATTTGTCTTAATTTAACTACAGCTTTTATTAGAAAGGTTTGTTTGGATACGAATAATACATACCCTGATAGTCAAATCATTTCGAAATTTTGATTAGCATTGAAAGCAAACATATATAGCAGCATTCCTCTATGTTTTCTACTAATTATAAAGGCATGGAATTATTAATTTATATTCATAATGTAATATTAATATAATTTTATATTATTGATAATTTATATACACATGGAACATGCATCAGTGGAAAAAGTGCACAATTACAAAGTTCTGTAACTAATTAATGTTGACATTATAGTCATAAGTTGGATTCAAAATCAGTTTCTCACGGGACAAGAAACAGTAAGAAATTAATTTGGTTTTACACAAATTGTACAGAGACAATTAATCATACAAATGTGAGCACGTAAACATATTAATACACGCACCACGCAAACATTCATACATAGCTTAATGTTTGTACAAGTCCATCTGCATCTGCAAACAAAATGTGCAAATGGGTGCCAAACTTGGCCAGACATGCAATTAACATAATTATCTTTTAAAAAATAGTGTTGGATCAACATCGGATTAAAACGGTTTAAGCACAGTTAAAATCTACTTTATGATACAAAAAGCTTAGTCTGTGAGTCAGAAAAAAGAGAAGTAAGTTTTTCTACTTTTTAACAATAATTAACGAAAAGAGTTTTAACAATGAAACTTTCCATCTAAAACCAATTAAAAGTCAGCACTAAAGGTAAATAAAAACGAACAATCAAACAAACAAACAAAAACCTACGGCGAATCAGAATGTTTATGAAACAAACCCACAAAACCCCCCACAAATATTACAGCAGATGAAGTGTCTGTAATAAGGAAGAATCATTGTAAATATGGCACTGGTTAGAAATTTATGGCAATGAATTTTATTAGGATAAACACTCACACAAATAAAATAACTAAACATCAAAACACTACACAGACGAATGAATGTACCAAACAACTTATTTAGGACACGGTAGAAAAAAAATGAAAGGTACACTCAGACTTATTTGGCATTTATCAAGTGGAAGTTCATCTGGAAGAGTGCAGACAACTATTTTCTGAACTTACAATGAGTAACAGCCTGGGTTTTACATTAGTTTGAATAGTTTCATATCTTGTGCCACTCAATATCCTAACACCCAACCAGGTCTTCCCAGGTCACACACACAAAAGCCACACTCTGGTTGGTCCCATCACAGCACTCACACAGTCCACTAAATATTAATCAAGTTATCAAGGGATACTTCACAAAAAGAGTCACTGCATTACTATTGAAATTTCTATCTTAACGGATGCTATGTGGAGTCACTTATAAACTTACCCTATGTGATAAAAAACAACAACAACAACACCCCGAGTTACAGAAAAAGACCATGACTATAAAATGTAACTGATTCTTTTTTTAGGGAGAATAATTATTATTACGCTTATCTGGAAAAAAAAGCTATCAAACAACTAGTTTTGTCAAAGCGCACATATGGAAAATATAAATCAAAATCGGGTACAAAGACACTACGGTACAAAAGAATCCAATGATAGTGTTAGGGAATTATTGATAAGAGGATCAGAATGACAATGATGATAAACGACTGTAAAGTTCCATTCAAGTCAAAACTATATGAAAGGAGTACTTGCTTTTTTCATTATAGACTTGTCTTTTCATCATAATACCTGTACCTGGTAGTCAAGTGGGATCAAGAGATACAGTCAAACCTCTATTATAAGACCCTCCGTTAGAAGACCTCCTCTCATTTAAGACTGATTTTTATTGGCACGGATGTAATGTATGTTACTATAACTTATGCATAAAACCGACCTCCGTTATAAGACCCCTCAGATTTAAGACCGATTTTTCCTGACTTTTTGAAGGTCTTTAAATAGAGGTTTGCATAGATATCTTAAAGCTGGTCAAGTATTATGAGAATGCATATCCAAAGGAAATATACATGATTTATGGGTAGTCGATCTACGAATAGAACTTGATAAAAGTAGTTTCTGTCAGTTAATGTTTTCTGAACTCCAAGTAAACGGTAAATGAAAAGACAGCAAAATCCCACAAATGCAAACAATTCATCCTAAAAAAGGCTTCCCGCCTAAGCCCCAGATGTTCATAACCACACACATACAGAGAAAGAAACTTGTTTACTTTCATTGGACAGTAAAAAAAACCCCATGAAAATAACTTTTTTTTAAAGGCTGAAAAAATATAAACAGGATGATCCCCATTATATATATTTTCAATCTTTTTTTAATACAAGTTATCGTTTTTCGCAACAAGTTACACAATAAGTTAATGGATCATCTGAAGATAGTCCGTTTCGACTCTAAGGTCGGGGCAGTGGGTGGATGCCTCATGCCTCCATACAGGGAGCTGGACGACCCCGCCCCCTCCACGAGTATCCCCCCGTGGGGATACCGGGGGTGGGGGTGGGGGTGGGGGTCTTTCATAAAAATAGGCCCCCCACCTTCTGGAAGTTCTGTGCTTGAAACTTCCCCTAATCTGCCACTCTCTGTGACTCTGCCTTTCCCCTTTGCTTTCTATCATCTACCAGAACTATCTTTCTGACTTATTGGCCCATTCTCCTGCCCTTTTTCCAAAACAATCCTCCAAATAATTTTTCTCCTTTGAGCTCTTCCGAAATCATAATGTGTCGGCTGTATGCAGCGGGGAAACCAGTGAAAACTGAAAACCGGACACATACGTACCTTACCCAATATGGCCATATGGCCTGGGAACACAGAAGAAGAAGAAGAAGAAGAAGGCCCTAAGGCATCGTGATAAGTTTAACAATAGCTGGATAGGCATTTTCAATGCCCTAAACGCGAATGGGTTTTATTGTTGGTCAACACTAGTCCTACGTTTGTGCCAATAGTGAAGTGAGAGTGAGGGATGAATGATCAACGTTCTTCAATGAGCAATTTAGGACGCGCATTTAACCGTCAGGGGGCAGTCAAACCAGTAGGGGCTTAGCGCGCGATATTCTTTGTTGGGCGTAGTGAGAGATAGAGAGAGAGAGAGAGAGAGAGGGAGGGACTGCCCCCTGGCGGTCAAATCATCGTCCTAAGTTGACCATTCAGCAAGAAGGAACAATCAAGTTTACAGCCTTGTCTTTGGTGAAAGACTATGGCTCTCACACTAAAGGGCCCGCTACACGTCAACTAAAATCGTACGACTGTACGATACGATTCGATCACGTGGTCTCGAAGAACAAATTCGATTCGCGCTTCGAGACCACGTGATCGAATCGTATCGCACAGTCGTACAATTTCAGTTAACGTGTAGCTGGCCCTTACGAGGTTTAACACTGGCTTTAAAAACTGCAATCTTTGGGGGTAAAGTTCAGCTATGGGGTCACCAATGCCAACTGGATCATTCATTAGCATGCCTGTCCAGGGGAGAGTGGCAGATTCAGCAGAGCAATCAAACAGCTATCATTTACTCTTAAGCATGCCTGTCCAGGGGAGAGTGGCAGATTCAGCAGGGCAATCAACAGATAGCATTTACTTTTAAGCATGCTTGTCCAGGGGAGAGTGGCAGATTCAGCAGGGTAATCAAACAGCTAGCAATTACTTTTAAGCATGACTGTCCAGGGGAGAGTGGCAGATTCAGCAGGGCAATAAAACAGCTAGCATTTACTTTTAAGCACGTCTGTCCAGAGGAGAGTGGCAGGTTCAGCAGGGCAATCAAACAGCTAGTATTTACTCTTAAGCATGACTGTCCAGAGGAGAGTGGCAGGTTCAGCAGGGCAATCAAGCAGCTCTTTTTACTCTTAAGCATGCTTGTCAAGAGGAGAGTGGCAGGTTCAGCAGAGCAATCAAACAGCTACCACTCACTCTTAAGCATGCATGTCAAGGAGAGAGTGGCATGTTCAGCAGGACAAACAGCCATCATTTACTCTTAAGCATGTCTGTCCATGAGAGAGTGACAGGTTCAGCAGGGCAATCAAACATCTAGCATTTACTCTTAAGCATGTCTGTCCAGGGGAGAGTGACAGGTTCAGCAGGGCAATCAAACAGCTAGCATTTACTCTTAAGCATGTCTGACCAGTGGAGAGTGGCAGATTCAGCAGGGCAATCAAACAGCTACCACTCACTCTTAAGCATGCATGCCCAAGGGAGAGTGGCAGGTTCAGCAGGGCAATCAAACAGCTATCACTTACTCTTAAGCATGTCTGTCCAGGGAAGAGTGACAGGTTCAGCAGGGCAATCAGCTAGCACTTACTGGCAGGTTCAGCAGGGCAATCAAACAGCTACCACTCACTCTTAAGCATGCATGTCCAGGGGAGAGTGGCAGATTGAGCAGGGCAATCAAACAGCTACCACTCACTCTTAAGCATGCTATGTCCAGGGGAGAGTGGCAGATTCAGCAGGGCAATCAAACAGATAGCATTTACTTTTAAGCATGCCTGTCCAGGAGAGAGTGGCAGATTCAGCAGGGCAATCAAACAGCTAGCATTTACTCCAGCATGTCTGTCCAGGGGAGAGTGGCAGGTTCAGCAGGGCAATCAAACAGCTACCACTCACTCTTAAGCATGCATGTCCAGGGGAGAGTGGCAGATTCAGCAGGGCAATCAAACAGATAGCATTTACTTTTAAGCATGCCTGTCCAGGAGAGAGTGGCAGATTCAGCAGGGCAATCAAACAGCTAGCATTTACTCCAGCATGTCTGTCCAGGGGAGAGTGGCAGAGTTGGCAGGGCAATCAATCAGCTACCACCCACTCTTAAGCATGTCTGTCCAGTGGAGAGTGGCAGGTTCAGCAGGGCAATCAAACAGCTACCACTCACTCTTAAGCATGCCTGTCCAGGGTAGAGTGACAGGTTCAGCAGGGCAATCAAACAGCTACCACTCACTCTTAAGCATGTCTGTCCAGGGAAGAGTGACAGGTTCAGCAGGGCAATCAGCTAGCACTTACTGACAGGTTCAGCGGGGCAATCAAACAGCTACCACTCTCTTAAGCATGCATGTCCAGGGGAGAGTGGCAGATTCAGCAGGGCAATCAAACAGATAGCATTTACTTTTAAGCATGCCTGTCCAGGAGAGAGTGGCAGATTCAGCAGGGCAATCAAACAGCTAGCATTTACTCCAGCATGTCTGTCCAGGGGAGAGTGGCAGATTTGGCAGGGCAATCAATCAGCTACCACCCACTCTTAAGCATGTCTGTCCAGTGGAGAGTGGCAGGTTCAGCAGGGCAATCAAACAGCTACCACTCACTCTTAAGCATGTCTGTCCAGGGGAGAGTGGCAGGTTCAGCAGGGCAATCAATCAGCTACCACTCACCTTTAAACGTGTCTCTCCAGAGGTGAGTGACAGGTTCAGCAGAGCAATCAAACAGCTACCACTTACTCATAAGCATGCCTGTCCAGGGTAGAGTGGCAGGAGTATCCGGCTTCACTCATACTACTACTCGTAGTGTAAGCAGTCAGGCAGTGGCCAGTTTTTGCGTAAGCTAAGTGTTGGGGTGTGAATGAGCTGTGCCTGTACGTGTTTCATCTTTAATTAATAGACAGCATGTTCAATATCCAAGTTTAAAACATAACATGAGACTGCACTCTGCTCCGTACATTAAAACCGATTAAATAAGTGTCCAAAGCGTTCTGTAATATATGCATAATCTAAAGAAGAAAAAAACGCAAGTAAAGTAAGCACACTCAAGAACACGTTTTATAGCCTACAATCATCTGGTTAAATTCAAAGAAAAAAGATGAAGATATAATTAAATCTACAATCAAACAGAAAGAAGTTATGAGAAAATCCCTCAAATATCTATAAACGTTATCAGGAAAAATGAAAGAGGGCGTCTAAAAGCTACACTGCTCGAGGATGTCTTAAATAGAGAAGTTAGTACCGTTGTTGTATCAGCATTTTAGGTTACTAAACCGGAGTGAGCTACTCTTACCATTATTTCTGCGACCTGCGGATAAATGCATAAACATGACAGAATTGATGACAGTTTTCATGCAATTTACATGCCTGGTATACAGCCTTCAAGAATCAAACAATAACCACACAGACATTTGACAAGGCTCTGTCCATAAACTAGCAATACTATAAAGCATCTATCCTCCGAAGTCGGAGTGTGGCTGCCGACGTGGTGGGGTAATCAAAAACGGTCACATGCGTAATATTCTCATCCCTAGCGGGTGCATTTGTATTTGCACCATAGTGTCCAAGTGCTTCGGCTGTTGGGATGATCCCTGGAGTCTTTAAACCAGGGTAAGACAACAACAACAAACATATAAAGCATTTGAAACCTCACAAATGAACGAATTGCGTAGTTTTATACGTGCACACTAATACAACATAGTTTTTGGTCAATTAACCCTTTCGCCGCCAGCCATTTTCAGCCCACAAAATACCATTAAACTTAACTGGGTAGAGCAAATAAATGTATCTGCAATACTGGGAATTCCTCTGTGACATGCATATCATTAGGCCTATCCTTACCTCCCAAAATTAAGAAAACAGGGTTTTTGGATACCCCCCCCCCTAATTTGATGCCTTTTAGTACATGGGTGTTGAACCATTGTGGTTCATAAATGCGACATTGGCGGTGAAAGGGTTAAAAAAAAGGTAAGAACCAAAACCTCAACTATTTTTAAAAAAGGAAAATCTACACAAGGTGATCTGAACGACATGAAAACACAGCATGCATGAATGACAAGGTGGTTGTGTAGATGACGACAGATTGCAATGATCAAAGAGATAAAGACCAAATGAATGCATTACCGAGTGAGATGATGAAGCAAATTTAAAAAAGACATGCATGTAGAGGGAAAACCTCAACAGAAAACAAAACCCACTTACAAGAGTGACTTCTGCAAGGACATTATTATTATTCAACCCCCAGCTCCTGAATTCATCAACTGAGGGCTCTAAGTGTGAGAAAGTGAATTAATTACAATCATAAGTTCATTCAGAAAATAATTGCAATAGAAATCTGTTTAAGACACACATATCAATCGTTGAGTTGAGTTTTACAGTTGAGAGTAGAGCGCTCAGTCACCTGTTGCTGACTGCTTCATAATAATGACATTCCCCCATCTCCATCCCACTCCAATCTGAAATTGTATTCTGACTAACAAAATAAAAACAACTGAAAATCAAGCAAACAAAAATAAAACAACAGCAACAAAATATACACATATAGAACAACAAATCTAAAATTATATTTGACACCTTCATCGCAAGCAAAACCGCCATCTGCAAAGTTAATTTTCTAAAACAACAACAGTTCAAATGAACAGCACATTCACGTTTTTCAATGTTGTAGATAATTAATTTGTGCGCAATGGATCGACTTGTTAAGAAGCAATCATTAACCTGCAAATGCAAGTAACGTTTAAATTATCAGGACAGGTAGGTCTACTGGCAGAACAGACAACAAAAACCCAGTAACGATAATATACTGGTCTCCAAAAGTTAAGGGCCGGCTTCTGTTTTCAGTAGCTTGATATCTATTTATTGTACACTAAGACAACAATGAAGAAAATGGCAAAACTTAGGCTACTCAATAACTTTCCTTCCTGTTGCACGTGCCTGAACCAGTTTGGCAGACATTGCAGTACAGCAACAGCGTTTTCAGGTACGCTTAAAATGTGGCAAATTCACGAAAGTTTGGTCTCTTTTCGCTGAAGAATCAGGGCTGATGCAGGTTTCTTGCCTATTGCACGTGCAAGGCATGACTGTAGTGAACACTGCTGAGCAAAAGTTAGACACGAATGTGTATTTAAGGGCGGCAACCAGAGCTCTCAATAAGCATGCCTCCAAGACAGAAGAGAGAAGATCGTTCTTCCGGCCCTTAAATTTTGGAGACCAGTATACAATAGACATAAAGCATGGCCCAGTTTTATTTATCTCCGAATATTGACAATATTCACATTTCTGCTCGTAGGGAAGATAATAATAATCTGTTGAATTAAAAATCAATTGGCTGTCTCTTTTCTATCATAAATTACCCCCACGTTCACCCCACCCCCTGTGGGCAGAAATGCGAACACTGCCAAAATATCATGCTGTTTTGTGTTAAAAAACCGTTTTCATATTATGCATGAAGAAAAATCTGTTTGACGTCCTCCGGTCTGAAACAGACACATATGGGACATTAGTAGATATAAAGATGGGAACGATCCTGGAGGCAATGCCCGGAGGCAGTGCAACACCAGGAAAGTCCCGAACGCTTAATACATATAGTATTGTATTATATTATGCATAAGATCTTCATGCTTATATTATTATACAACAGATTTTGAACACACACAGCATGACATTACCCCACCCACCCCTCTCCACTGTAGGCAGAAATGTGTATACTGCCAAGCCATCATGCTGTTTGTGTTATAAACAACAAGCTGTTTTGGGTTACCTTCTCCTTCTCCATGGCCTCGCGGCGCTTCTTCTCCTCCTCGGTCAGTCCGGCGGGCGCAGCGTCCTCCTCGTCCTCACTGGCGCTGTCCGCGTCCTCGTCGCTGTCAGGGAACATCACCTCGGGCACACCCTCAACCCCTCCTCCTCCTCCTCCTCCACCTCCACCCACTGCCTTCTCCCCTTTCTCCGTTTCTTCCGCAGCCTCGGATGGTGGAGGAGGGGCGTCTTCTTCTGCGGTCGTGCCGGTTGCTTCAGCGTCGTTAGGACTGGCAGGAGTTTCCGCGTCCTTCCCGGCGCTGGCGTCGGCATCTTTGCGCTCACTACTGGGGGCCTCCACTGTCTGGGCTGCTGGGGCGCCTTGGTGCTCGGCTGCATAAGAGTACACATCGAGGGTTCATTAAGTGTGTTTAAAATGAAAAAAAGTACTATAATTCACAGGCTATAAGGCGCACCCCTCAAAACAAATTGTACACAACATTCTGATTTTGTTATTATAATTTCTTATTATATTATACGTCATACGGAAAGGCGCAGGGTTCTCAGCATGGCGAAAAATATTATGCCTTATATAATATTGCCCCGAAGTCGGAGTGTGGCTGCCCACGTGGCGGGTAATCTAAAATGGTCACACATGTAATGTTCTAATCCCTAGCTGATGCGCGTGTACCATAATGTTCAAGTGCCTCCGCTGTTGGCATGATCCCTGGAGTCTGATAGCCAGGGTAAAATAACAACAACATATGAAATATTATATACATAGGACTTAAAACATTGCATGTTCCTTATGTCCAACGCATGAATTACTAAACCAAACAGAAAAGGTAAAACAATACAATTGCACACACACACACACATAACTTTTATGCTCTAGCAGCTTCAAAAACTACAATTTATTTATTAACCTGTCTGCTCTCTTCTGTCTCTATTTCTGTCTTTCTGAATCTCTCTTTATCGCTCTCTCTCAATCTCTCTCTTTGCCATGTCGATCCCTCATCCCCACGCCCTTGTAATGGGCTGCATGCCTACGCAATAAAAAAAATGTCTTAAGGGCCTGCTGCACTACATACGATTCGGTGTAAATGCGACATGAATGTGATGATGCGAGTCCCGATTCATGTGAAATTCATGTATTGGATATAGAGCGAAAGTAGTACAATTCTTTTTAGACGCAAGTATTTCACGTGAATCATGACTCACATCGTCACAATCGCATGGCATTGGCAACGAATCGTATGCAGTGTAGCATGCCCTTTACTCTCTCTTTCTCTCTCTTGATGTTCCAGAGTTCTAAAATATTCGATGTCTCATGTACGTATTACAAGACACTGTCAGTGATACTCCCGTAAAGTAGGAATGATCAACTCACCAGTCTTGTGAAAATGTTTTTTCTTATTTTTCACAATGATCCGCCTTTTGAGATCTTCAGGGCTTGGTAAAGGGACATGCGGTTTCAGCTATAATAAACAAAAACAGCAGAACATAAGCTGTAATTTCTTTCAAAGAAAAGTTACTAACAATTCAACACCTTCACATGCGGACTCACACAACACACACGCATGCGCGCACACACACACACACACACGCGCACACTACACACACCAAAGAGTGGATGTGAATGCAATTGAAATACAGTGGAACCTCCCTTATAAGACCTTCAAAAATCATCCAAAATGAGGTCTCATTAGGGAGGGGTCTTGAAGGGAGGTAATATCAATACTTACAAAGAAGGGCAATGTCTCAGAGAAGTAGGTCTTATATGGGAGGGAGTCTTATAATTGGAGGTCTTATAAGGGACGTTCCACTGTATATACTAAATAATGCATTCACAGATGCAGTACGCCAACAACAAACAACAACACCCCCCCCCCCCCCCCGCCCATAATGGATCCACTGAAAACATATATATGGACTTTGGGGAGCATGAAAATGCATTGGTAAATGTTAAAGTTTCTCTACTATCAGTGATGTCCCGAGAACCCAGTCATAGACATTGCCGGACCTATTAAAATTGAGAATGTCCTATTGTTCTCCCATGCCAGGACAAATGTCTGACTAAATTCTTAACACTGGCACGCTTTGTCTTATTGATTTCTGCATGATCCAGGATATTGTCCTATTGATTTCTCTCGTCTCAGGACAGTTTGTCCTATGACTGTTCGATTCTGGGTACATCATTGCTACTATTCTGATGAATTTATAATAATAATAATAATAATAATAATAATGAACATTTATATAGCTCTTAACTCCCTTCGCAGGGAGCTCAAAGCGCTTTACATGGACATTCAAATACCAATAAGTTAACATTATAGCCTACACATAAGACTCAGTAGAATCAAATCAAATATGCACACACAAAAACCATGATTTAAACAATGCACTGTTCACAATCACAACCATTTGAATCAATATTACAATCAGAAAAGAAACAAAATTGCTAGGGAAATAAAAATACACAAACTACATTATTGCGCAAAAAAACACACTAATAGAGAAGCACACAATCACACACACACACTCATCATATACACATCTGTATTGTTAAAAATTCTGGACATTCCTGGTGTTGCACTGCCTCCAGGATCGTCTTTGTATCTACTGATGTCCCATAATTATGTGTCTGTTCTAGACCGGAGGACGTTAAGCAGAATTAATTTCATTCATTCATTCATTCATTCTCTCACACACACACACACACACACACACACACACACACACACACACACACACACACACACACACACATTTAGGCAGATTAATACAGTTTGTTAAAATATGTCACTTAAAAAAAACTAATGACTGTGTTTCCCAAATGATCATGACAAGGAAACAGCTTACAGGGTGTGACTCGAGCGGGGCATCCAGCAGCATGTCTCCAAATATCGCCCGACAGTAGTTGGCCATCTTGGCTTGTTGTCGAGGCCTGAAATAATACCGTACACACAAAATAAATAATAACTTCACTAGAACTGCCAGAAACATCTACAATGGACAGAATGAACAGGTGCCCACTAAAGTGCGCAAGGTCTCACGTCTGGAAGCCAATGAACAATTTAAAAAAAAATGGCATGTCATAAATTGTAAAGAGGAAAAATGTGGAAGGGTTTTATGGAAACAATGCAGGAGAATGGACCAATAAGGCAGAAATAAGTGGACGCCAGAAAGCAAAAGGAAGAGAAAAGGCAGTCAAAGAGTGATAGAGTAGCGGAAGTTACTAGTATAACTTCCAGAAGATGGGGGAACTATTTCTACTGAAAGACCCCCCGGTATCCCCACTGGAGGGTCCATATCCGCGTAAGCCAGCTTAAACCGTTGCCCGCCTCCTACGAGGACGTGCGGGTAGGACCTTAGGAGGCAACTGGGAGTACAAAAACCACACCTTTATACTACAATACAAAAAGAATATTGCCTTGGCTTAAGGCTGTGTCAGACCAAATGATAAAAGCTAGAACACCAAGGCTACATCAAAATGTTATGCTCTGAATGGTTGTGTGGGGATTGTCCTTAGCCATGGCAAGCTCCTAGCATAACATCATCAGTCCAAAATCCTCCAAAGTCGGAGTGTGGCTGCACACGTGGCGGGGTAATCAAAAATGGTCACACACGTAATGTTCTCATCCCTAGCTGGTGCATTTGTACCATAGTGTTCAGACGCTTCGGCTGTTGGGATGATCCCTAGAGCCTTTAAGCCAGGGTATGACAACAACAAAAAGGATAACAAAAATTCAATAAATATTCACAGATAGAGAACTCTTCACCCCCCCAAAAAAAAAAGCAATTAACTACATTGTTTCTGTGTTTGAAACAAAAATGACTGTTTGAAGAAAAGGGGTTGGGGTGGCGAGTTGGGGGGAAGCAAAGGCATGACTGGAGTTACAAAGCTTGAAGGTATTCAGTTGATATACGCTTTCATTTCCCTCTCAATGTTCTACTTACCCGCAATGATTTTCAAAGGACAGAATGACAGGATAAACCGACGTCTTAAAGGCACTCTCTGCAATGGCCTCTATGACCTCCTGCACAAATATCATTGGTGTATTTTGTCAAGACACTAAACAAACCTGTGCATTCATTCGCGAGTAAAGGGTCTAGTGACATTAAATCTCTTAGAACCCTTTCACGCCGGCCATTTTTCAGCCAAAACTTTCCATTAAACTTACTCGGGTAGAGAAAAGATTCCGTCGGCAATATTTGGGGATTCCTCTGTGACATGCATTAAATAGGGGGCCCGTTCTTACCTCCCAAAATGAAGAACATAAGGTCACTGGTTAACAGACCCTCATTTGACGCCTTTTTGTGACCTGGGTGTTAAATCATTGTGGTGCCAAGAGGCGACAGTGGCGATGAAAGGCTTTTAAAGATCGTCGCCTTAAGCAATGAAAACTGGAATATTGGACGGTAGGGTTTTTTGTGTTTAGAAGCATGCCATGTTTAAACGAAGATCTTCCTCCGAAGTCAGAGTGTGGCGGGGTAATCACACACGGTCACACACGTAATGTTCTCATCCCTGGTTGGTGCATTTGTACCATAGTGTTCAATTGTTTCGGCTGTTGGGATGATCCCTGGAGTCTTTAAGCCAGGGAACGACAACAAAAACAAAACAAGGTATAGCATCTATCATTTATAATCTAACATAGTACTTCATAGTAACACGTGAAACATTCCCCAGAGTAAAATGTGAAGGGAATGTCCCCTGGCTTAAAATTAAAATCCCTAGGTAAAAAGTGAATATATGTTATAACAGTGTAGCTATGACCTTGTGAATAATTGTTCTATCATTATTCATTAAACAGTGTTCTTGTGTTTATAGTCATATTTGTTTTAAGCAATTGCTTAAAAATGGAATCGTTGAAGATATTTCAAACTATTTGACACTTCAACCCTGAAGGAAATCAATTGTGTTTTCCGAATCATTAATTACTTTTCACTTGAATATGCAATCAAGATCAAATACATTACTGAAACAGAGATGAATGATTGTTCAGTAATTGTAAGCTCTGGTAGTTAAGATGCAAGATCCATTGCCATCCTCTAAACTATATACTGATTTTCATTGCATGATTATGTTTTTGAAACAATAATTGTATTATAAAAACAAACAAAATGTGAGTCTAAGCCTTTATGCAATTCAAAAGCACTGTCATAAATACACGACTGTTGTTTTTCGCTACACATTCATTCACACTAATTGTTTGATGTTTCTCCAATAAGATGCTGGCTCTGTCTTTCTATAATAAAACCAATTTGTTGTTTTACCTTATTTCTTTTGGTCAGTGTCCCCCCCCCCTCCTAAACTAGCACGCAGAGATAATTTTTTAAAAAGTGTTATGGTGCGTGCTTATCTCATGATCTTCCAATGTCATTCTTTCAGCGATCGTTGGTTCCTGACTCTGTACCTTGAAGGACACTTCAGTGCACATGGTGTAGCCGTGAGTGATGATGGGCTCTTCGTCCTGGCCTTTACCATCCCAGCAGTCCAGTTCGATGCACCGACATCCCGTCAGCAGCACCTGCCGGTAGATCTCCACCGACGACTTCCCTGTCAACTGGTGGCCTGAGAGGAATCACAGGTGTTAAGAATAACTAAATTTATACAGTAGAAACCAGGTAACTCAGAAACGGGTAACACGAAAAGTTGAATAATTCACAATAATTTGTTTGGGTCCTGATTGAGTCCTTCTTATGGCATAATTATTTATATTATCTCAAAGTAAACATTTAGTCTTTTCAATTATAATTTACCAGATGTTCATTGTATTTAATTCGACTAATCAGCAGCGACAGTGAACATGATACAGCAACAGTCCAGAGATAAGCGTAACATTGAATATCATGATGAATGTTGGTCATCATATGATATAATGGCTAACAAAAATAAAGGGTAAGGAAAAATGTACCTTTGAGCTGGGAATGTTTAATATAATAGAATGAAAATAAAAGGTTAACGAAAGACAACTGTACTAACCTGTGAGGTATGCATTGTGAGAGGAGTTGATGAAGTAGTGGGCCAAGGGCTGGGTCATGTTTTAATGGTCAGGTATGTGTTGTGAGAGGAGTTGATAAAGTAGTGGGCCAAGGGCTGGGTCATGTCTTACCTGTCAGGTATGTGTTGTGAGAGGAGTTGATAAAGTAGTGGGCCAAGGGCTGGGTCATGTCTTACCTGTCAGGTATGTGTTGTGAGAGGAGTTGATAAAGTAGTGGGCCAAGGGCTGGGTCATGTTTTAATGGTCAGGTATGTGTTGTGAGAGGAGTTGATAAAGTAGTGGGCCAAGGGCTGGGTCATGTCTTACCTGTCAGGTATGTGTTGTGAGAGGAGTTGATAAAGTAGTGGGCCAAGGGCTGGGTCATGTCTTACCTGTCAGGTATGTGTTGTGAGAGGAGTTGATAAAGTAGTGGGCCAAGGGCTGGGTCATGTCTTACCTGTCAGGTATGTGTTGTGAGAGGAGTTGATAAAGTAGTGGGCCAAGGGCTGGGTCATGTTTTAATGGTCAGGTATGTGTTGTGAGAGGAGTTGATAAAGTAGTGGGCCAAGGGCTGGGTCATGTCTTACCTGTCAGGTATGTGTTGTGAGAGGAGTTGATAAAGTAGTGGGCCAAGGGCTGGGTCATGTTTTAATGGTCAGGTATGTGTTGTGAGAGGAGTTGATAAAGTAGTGGTCTGTGTCATGTCTTACCTGTCAGGTATGTGTTGTGAGAGGAGTTGATAAAGTAGTAGGCCAAGGGCTGGGTCATGTTTTAATGGTCAGGTATGTGTTGTGAGAGGAGTTGATAAAGTAGTGGGCCAAGGGCTGGGTCATGTTTTAATGGTCAGGTATGTGTTGTGAGAGGAGTTGATAAAGTAGTGGGCCAAGGGCTGGGTCATGTCTTACCTGTCAGGTATGTGTTGTGAGAGGAGTTGATAAAGTAGTGGGCCAAGGGCTGGGTCATGTCTTAATGGTCAGGTATGTGTTGTGAGAGGAGTTGATAAAGTAGTGGGCCAAGGGCTGGGTCATGTCTTACCTGTCAGGTATGTGTTGTGAGAGGAGTTGATAAAGTAGTGGGCCAAGGGCTGGGTCATGTTTTAATGGTCAGGTATGTGTTGTGAGAGGAGTTGATAAAGTAGTGGGCCAAGGGCTGGGTCATGTTTTAATGGTCAGGTATGTGTTGTGAGAGGAGTTGATAAAGTAGTAGGCCAAGGGCTGGGTCATGTTTTAATGGTCAGGTATGTGTTGTGAGAGGAGTTGATAAAGTAGTGGGCCAAGGGCTGGGTCATGTCTTACCTGTCAGGTATGTGTTGTGAGAGGAGTTGATAAAGTAGTGGGCCAAGGGCTGGGTCATGTTTTAATGGTCAGGTATGTGTTGTGAGAGGAGTTGATAAAGTAGTGGGCCAAGGGCTGGGTCATGTCTTAATGTCAGGTATGTGTTGTGAGAGGAGTTGATAAAGTAGTGGGCCAAGGGCTGGGTCATGTTTTAATGGTCAGGTATGTGTTGTGAGAGGAGTTGATAAAGTAGTGGGCCAAGGGCTGGGTCATGTTTTAATGGTCAGGTATGTGTTGTGAGAGGAGTTGATGAAGTAGTGGGCCAAGGGCTGGGTCATGTCTTAATGGTCAGGTATGTGTTGTGAGAGGAGTTGATAAAGTAGTGGGCCAAGGGCTGGGTCATGTCTTAATGGTCAGGTATGTGTTGTGAGAGGAGTTGATGGAAGTAGTGGGCCAAGGGCTGGGTCATGTCTTAATGGTCAGGTATGTGTTGTGAGAGGAGTTGATAAAGTAGTGGGCCAAGGGCTGGGTCATGTTTTAATGGTCAGGTATGTGTTGTGAGAGGAGTTGATAAAGTAGTGGGCCAAGGGCTGGGTCATGTCTTACCTGTCAGGTATGTGTTGTGAGAGGAGTTGATGAAGTAGTGGGCCAAGGGCTGGGTCATGTCTTACCTGTCAGGTATGTGTTGTGAGAGGAGTTGATAAAGTAGTGGGCCAAGGGCTGGGTCATGTCTTACCTGTCAGGTATGTGTTGTGAGAGGAGTTGATAAAGTAGTGGACTGGGTCATGTCTTACCTGTCAGGTATGTGTTGTGAGAGGAGTTGGTGAAGTAGTGGGCCAAGGGCTGGGTCATGTCTTACCTGTGAGGTATGTGTTGTGAGAGGAGTTGATGAAGTAGTGGGCTGGGTCATGTCTTACCTGTGAGGTATGTGTTGTGGGAGGAGTTGATAAAGTAGTGGACTGGGTCATGTCTTACCTGTGAGGTATGTGGTGTGGGAGGAGTTGAAGTAGTGGGCCAAGGGCTGGGTCATGTCTTACCTGTCAGGTATGTGTTGTGAGAGGAGTTGATGAAGTAGTGGGACAAGGGCTGGGTCATGTCCTCGTTGAGGTCCAGCTTGTCTTGAGGGATCAGGTTGTTCTCTTCGCTCAGCAGGTACCTCAGGAAGCCCTCCTGGGACAGGTGACCTGCACACCACCAACACAACGGTCGTAAAGTTTCAGAGATAAAATGTACACAACTCGCAAACATTTTGCTCTATATTAGATACTCTACTCCACACAGCAGTTTAAAAGCGGCTTACATATTATGTCACTAGCAAACGACAACTGCCAAACAAACATAGTAGATATCACAAACATAGACTTATATTCAGTGTTCCTATTATGATGACATTTTCTATGAAAACAATGAAAAATAACTGAATTATCGTAGCACCAACTAAATTGTGGTTTTGCTATCTTCAATCATTCATGGAATGTGAACAATTTGCAATCTTTCCCCCAAAATGCTGACGAACTAGAAAAACCTCTCCAGACTAATACACACCAGGGCCGGACCAAGTGATTCGTAAGGGGGGGTTCCGCCGGGGGTCCAGGGAGCTGCATAGGTTCCGGGTTAAGGAGCAATGCCTTTTGGGGGGCCCAGGGGGCACAGCCCCTGGAAAGGTTTACAATTTATTGATTATTAAGGCAAACATCGAGCCATTTTCTTACTTTTCAACCCTGTGTAAGGTACATGCTTGGGGCAGAGGGGGGTTTCCGGAAACCAGGACCCCCCCCCCCCCTAGATCCGGCCCTGCGCATAAGGGGGCTAAGCAAAGAACAAATGATGTATTAAAACGAAAAGAGAACGTATATGGTCCTACCTTTGTTGGCCATACCACTCTTGGCTTCGTGGAGCTTGATGAACTCCTTGGCCTGCTTTTCGTTGATTGGGGGGAACAGGACGTCGTTGAGGCGGGGGTCCCTCTGCTCCACCTTCAGAAATTCCACAAACTGCTCCGTGGTCAGGTATGGCTTCTTTTTGGCCCCCCTTCAACACAGACATTCCGTGATTTACCTTCCTTAGTGTTCATAGCTCTGAAGTAATCAATATCACGTAGGGCTTCCTTTTGGCCCCCCTTCAACACAGACATTCCGTGATTTACCTTCCTTAGTGTTCATAGCTCTGAAGTAATCAATATCACGTAGGGCTTCCTTTTGGCCCCCCTTCAACACAGACATTCCGTGATTTACCTTCCTTAGTGTTCATAGCTCTGTAGTAATCAATATCACGTAGGGCTTCGTTTTGGCCCCCCTTCAACACAGACATTCCGTGATTTACCTTCCTTAGTGTTCATAGCTCGAAGCAATCAACATCACGTAGGGCTTCCTTTTGGCCCCCCTTCAAAACAGACATTCCGTGATTTACCTTCCTTAGTGTTCATAGCTCTGAAGTAATCAATATCACGTAGGGCTTCCTTTTGGCCCCCCTTCAACACAGACATTCAGTGATTCACCTTCCTTAGTGTTCATAGCTCATTACGTAGTAATCAGTGATCACGTAGGGCTTCGTAGGGTTTTGGCCCCCCTTCAACACAGACATCCAGCGATTTACCTTCCTTAGTGTTCATAGCTCTGAAGTAATCAAGATCACGTAGGGCTTCGTTTTGGCCCCCCTTCAACACAGACATCCAGCGATTTACCTTCCTTAGCTCTGAAGTAATCAAGATCAGGTAGTGCTTCTTTTTGACTCCCTTTCATTAGAAACATGCAATTATTTATCTTCCCTAATGTTCATAGCTCTGTAGTAATCAAGATCACGTAGGGCTTCGTTTTGGCCCCCCTTCAACACAGACATCCAGCGATTTACCTTCCTTAGCTCTGAAGTAATCAAGATCACGTAGGGCTTCTGTTTGACTCCCTTTCATTAGAAACATGCAATCATTTATCTTCCTTAGTATTCATAGCTCTGTAGTAATCAAGATCACGTAGGGCTTCTGTTTGACTCCCTTTCATTAGAAACATGCAATCATTTATCTTCCCTAATGTTCACAGCTCTGTAGTAATCAAGATCAGGTAGTGCTTCTGTTTGACCCCCTTTCATTAGAAACATGCAATCATTTATCTTCCTTAGTATTCATAGCTCTGTAGTAATCAAGATCAGGTAGTGCTTCTTTTGGGGGGTCTATGAAGTGCTACAATTCTAAAGGACACTCTACAAGAATGTGCAGGGGGTCCCAGAGATGCATTATAAACATTCTTTGTAGTATTCGCAATGTCATTGGGACCCTCTATCCCACCTCTAGGACCCTCTATACTGTAAGTAAAGGAGTCCCTGGGACCCCTTGTTTTGCGGGACGATTGGGGGAGCCCTGACCGCCTTTCATTAGAAACATTTACCGTTAAATCAAGATCATGTAGGGTTTAGTTTTGTCCCTTCATCACAGACAATCGATGAGTTACGCTCCTTAGTGTTCATAGTTCAGTAGTAGAAATGGAGGCAAAATCAAGATCAGCTTTTAGCTTCTTCTTGTCCCCACCCACCTCCTTTCCCCTTTTATCACAGACGGAATTATTTACGTACCTGAAGGAGCCGCTACCCTGCATACAATTAGAATCACTGCGATCCGATTATGACATTTGTGAGGCATGATTCACGTGAAAGTCTACTGTCTAAATGAATCTGATGAAATCATACTAGTTTTGTTCACTATATATTTGTAGTCCCACGTGCACGAATCTGACGAAATAAAGGGTAAAGGTCAAGATGTGCCACTTCCCTACATTTCTCGGTTAATTGTATTTTTCCGTTTTTGCCTTTCTTACCATACTACCATACATAAAGCTGTATTTTAGGAACAGTTTTAGATAATAACCTTTTTGGAATACTAACCCTATCCCTAAACCTAACCCTACCCCCCACCCTGTAAGACGGAAAAACGCAACGAACCACAACTGTGACAAATCGCGGTGTACTGCAGTACATAGTGGGGGTAGGGTTAGGTTTAGGGCTAGGGTTAGGGCTAGGGTTAGTATTCCAAAAAGGTTATTAGCTAAAAAGGTTCCTAAAATACAGCCTTATGTTTGGTAAGAAAGGCAAAAACATAAAATTTCAATTAACCGAGAAATGTAGGGGGGGGGGGGGGGCACATCTTGACCGTTACACATTTTATTTGATTCTAGTATTGGGGTCTACATGAGTAGAGAGTGAACGGAAATAGTAGAATTATTTTTAGACGGAAGTATTTCACGTGAATCATGACTCACAGACATCGTCACAATAGGATCGTATTTGGGTTGAATCGTATGCAGTATAGCGGTCCCTTTAGTGTTCCTATCTCAATAGTAGTGGAGGTTAATTTCAAGATCAGAGCTTAGAAGTAGTGGAGGTTAAATAAAGTTTAATTAGAGCTTTGTTGTTGTTTTTAGAAAAAAAGTCATCCCTCATTACGAATATAAAGAAAAGTACGGAGTGTTCATAGCTCAGTAATGATGAATGTTACATCAAGATTAGGTATGTGTCAGAGAGAGAGAGAGAGAGAGAGAGAGAGAGAGAGAGAGAGAGAGAGAGAGAGAGAGAGAGAGAGAGAGAGAGAGAGAGAGAGAGAGAGAGAGAGAGAGAGAGAGAGAGAGAGAGAGAGAGAGAGAGAGAGAGAGAGAGAGAGAGAGAGAGAGAGAGAGAGAGAGAGAGAGAGAGAGAGAGAGAGAGAGAGAGAGAGAGAGAGAGAGAGAGAGAGAGAGAGAGAGAGAGAGAGAGAGAGAGAGAGAGAGAGAGAGAGAGAGAGAGAGAGAGAGAGAGAGAGAGAGAGAGAGAGAGAGAGAGAGAGAGAGAGAGAGAGAGAGAGAGAGAGAGAGAGAGAGAGAGAGAGAGAGAGAGAGAGAGAGAGAGAGAGAGAGAGAGAGAGAGAGAGAGAGAGAGAGAGAGAGAGAGAGAGAGAGAGAGAGAGAGAGAGAGAGAGAGAGAGAGAGAGAGAGAGAGAGAGAGAGAGAGAGAGAGAGAGAGAGAGAGAGAGAGAGAGAGAGAGAGAGAGAGAGAGAGAGAGAGAGAGAGAGAGAGAGAGAGAGAGAGAGAGAGAGAGAGAGAGAGAGAGAGAGAGAGAGAGAGAGAGAGAGAGAGAGAGAGAGAGAGAGAGAGAGAGAGAGAAGAACTGCGCACACTAAAACAGCTTACGTCTCGGCAAAGATGGTGTCGATTTCTGTGCGGGATGTGAGCTGGCAGTAGAAGTTGAAGAACTGATTAAAGGTGAGTGTCTCAGGATCAATCAAGTCATTCTGAAACACACACACACAAACACACAACCATCAAATAAAAATAAACCAATCAAGCACATCCACCCATCAGTGATTGCACAGTGTTTTATATGAGATCATCATCTTTGATTTGCAATTGTTTTCTGCTTTGAGATAATCAATTTTAATTTGATTTTTTTTGGGGGGGGAGTATGTGGTTTTTTGTGTGTTGTTTGTTGTTGTTATTTTTGTTGGGGGGGGGGGGGGGTGTCTTGATTCTATTATGATTTACCCCTATTTTCTTTATCTTGACACTCGGTTTTGTGTCATTTGTTTATTTTGATTGAAGCATATAGTTATTTAAATCCGCCTATATTGTCTGATATGCACTTTTTCTTATACTGAGCACGCCATAAGCCTAGCTTGTTGTTATTTCAGTTTTGTTGCTATGTATGTTTGTTATGTAAAGACAATAAAAACGTTTAAACCAGTGATTGCATCAACTGGTGATTATCATCGGTAAGATACTAACTGGAAAACGAGAATATGAAAAAAAAGAACGTGACCTTTGCCCTTTTCCAGCTTTCAATGCTTTCCAACAGTCCCAGAAGGGACTGATTTACATTTGCTAGGACTGTTAAAGGGGCACCCTGACGGATGTGATTTTGCAAGAAACACATCGAGACCACCATGAAAACACCATTTACAGAGATCGCAACACTCACTTTGCTCTGGTTTCCTAGAAATCAAACCGTCAAATCTGCAATTCATTCTTGGCGGAGGTGCTGGAAGTCAAATTGTGTTGTCTCTTTTGTAATGGCGACCAAATTGTTTGCACTGATTTTTCGCAATACAGGCCTTTTTATTTA